>OY987219.1:9130459-9333390 GCA_963920805.1 Primula vulgaris
AACTCAGAAGCACTTTTTGATGTATTTATTGTTCAATCATTCATGTGTTCAAAGCACCAACCAAAAAATTGAGCTGTTTGTACGACAAACTTAAAATATAAAAATTCCAGTTACTCGTAAAATTTGATAGGTCAGTGAACCAATTCTTGTATTTTGTGCATGTTGACGCTTAAATCGTGAGTTTGGTACACCAATTGTTTGATTTTGTGTAGATTGGTGTATAACTTACGAAATTTGATAGTATGGTTGTACTAGTTGTTAAAAGTTACATTTTCCTTTTGTTGTCATTGCAGGGAGTTTTGATTGTAGGAGAGAGGGGAACTGGGAAAACATCCTTAGCGCTAGCAATAGCTGCCCGGGCCAGGGTTCCTCTTGTTGAAGTTAAAGCTCAACAGTTAGAAGCTGGGTTATGGGTAGGACAAAGCGCATCTAATGTGAGAGAATTGTTTCAAACAGCAAGAGATCTGGTATGTGTCCTCAATTTTGTCATTTCCTTAAAAAATAAAGCTAATTATATGTAAAAACTGATTTTTGATAAATACCAGAACATGTTTAGTTGATTGTAGCAGACGATTTCCAGAGCCAAAGAAAGTGGAGATTAGATTCTTTTGGACCTTACTATTATGTTTTGTTAAGACTTTTTGCACCCCTTTAGTAGCATTCTAAGTAATACTTATTTTGTAATGGCGGCATTTATTGATAAATCACGCTTATCGAATGATGCAGTAATATTAAACATCTTAACAGCTCGTTTCTTCCCTCAGAAAGTGAGACTAGGGTAATTAGGTTTTACCGCCTTTAACAAATAAATATATTTCATGTGGGAGTTTTACTTGGTTATTGTATAACCCATTAAATATATCAAACCAGTTTATCTGTCGTTTTTTGATTTCTTGTCTTCAAAAACTAGCAATATTTTGGGATCGCCGGGTCGTTAAAAATAGAATTCGGGTATGGAGAAACTACCACTTTTTTATGGTAGGGGTTGAGAGTAACTTTCTGCTACTGTTGATGGCTATTAAGAGTCTTTTGATCACATATTTTGTGCAAAGCTTTAGAGAAGATGTTCTGGGAATTTATAACGCCTAAATTTGGTTACCTATGGAGTTGCTTTCTAGTAGATCGTGACCCAGTCTTCCGTATATTTTATTAATAGTGGATTATGGACATAAATATGACATAGTGAGTATGCTATCTTTATTTTTTATGGAGTACTAATCGCATGAGTCAACTATGCTAACTTGGCAAGAGTTGATGTACCTTTATTGGATTGGACTACCATATGTATACTTGCTGTCTACTTAAATTTCTTATGGTTTCCAATATGGTTCCTTCCAGTTAGTCTGTTCTAAATTTTTAAATTTTATTCTTTCCCTTTAACATTCCAAAAGGTGGCAAATAAATTGTTGCCAAGAAAAAATTCCAAAGCTTTAATTCGTTGTGTTAATGTGTAGTCAATAAAATTTGGCACTGCTTAAATTTGCAAGTGTGTATGTTTGGCTTTAAATTATAGCGAATTTATTTACCAGAATCCAACAGTATTACACACAAATCATTTATACTAACACTGGGTGCTTTTTCTAGGCGCCCGTTATAATATTCGTTGAGGATTTTGATCTTTTTGCTGGGGTTCGTGGTAAATTTGTTCACACCAAAAAGCAAGACCACGAGGCTTTTATCAATCAACTCCTTGTGGAACTTGATGGGTAATTCTTACTTAACCTTCGGTTTATTTGATAGATGTTACCTAATCAAATTATGGTAGGTTCTTTTGTTTGACATTAGCATGTGATTTATGTATTTCCAGTAAATTTCTCTTTGGTTCAAAATTCTAGTGCTCAGCTCAACATATTTGTTTTTATATTAGGCTTCAAGACAGAATAACTACCCAATTGAACAGAATGTATATCAAACATTCAATGATCCTTTTTTTAGCCCAAGTCTATCACAATCTATCTTAAGAGGCAATAAGAATTAGGTATCTGACTAATTATCAGATGTAGTTTTAATCGGGTTGTTGCCTTGTCAGCAAGGTGTTTTAGATAGATATGGTTTAATACTTGTTATCTACACGAGATGTTTACCTTTCTGTCTCTCTCGAGTTTATATAGGCTGTTTTATTCTTTATCAATCTTTTCAAATTTAATCTTTTCAGTTGGCATATAACTTAGTTTACACGCTACTAACCTGTATTTAACAAATACTCCCTCTGTCCTGCAATAGTACTTCAATAGTTATTTTCACTCAAATGAAGAAATGATTAGTTTATGCAATTAACTGATAAAATGTGCAATGCATTTTTACTCATATTGATATGCTCCTCCACTAATATTACACTGAAACTATTACGATGTGATACCAGAGTATTAAATAGGGGAATATTGGTAAAGTAAAATTAATTATATCTTGAAATGGAATGTGGACTATTATTTGGGACGAATGAAAAAGTAAAGTAAAGCCATTCATGTTGTTTTATTGATGTAGAGAAGGCTTTAGAAGCTTTTGAGTATGATTTTAGAGCAAATAGATTATATTTCTTTTGATCTACTGTATGTGAACAAGTTGCTTATATATGACCTGGTCATTGTACCTTACAAATTTCTACCAGGTTAAATAAGGAAACCAAAGCCAAGATACATGAGTGCTGGTTTATGAGGAAAATTTGAACTTCTATGAGTGCAATTTATATACACAATATATGAGAACAGCATTTTCGTGTATTTTTTTTCTTTCTGTTTACCTCTAATACACCATCCATGTATTTAGTCTTTGATAAGTTTCATAATTAGTCCAAGTTTTTCGTGAAGATATCAGATCCATTTTTGGAGCGGGGTAAAAATTAACTTTTTCGCTTTTGTTGATTAGGTTTGAAAAACAAGATGGGGTCGTTTTAATGGCAACTACCAGAAATCTTAAGCAAATTGATGAAGCTTTACAGAGACCTGGACGGATGGATAGAGTGTTTCATCTTCAACGGCCAACTCAAATAGAAAGGGAGAACATATTGCAAATTTCTGCTAAAGAAACTATGGATGAAGAACTGGTTGATTTTGTAGACTGGAAACAAGTAATGCCATGAACCATAATTGGTGCTAGTCGTATGAGCTTGTCTGAGTTTCGATAACTAGTTTGCTGAAAATTATAAGTATTATTTAACAAACTTAAAATAAATGATAAAGGAGATGACAGATTTTTGCTGCATTGCCAACATCAATTCATAGGAAAGTTATCACAGAACTTGCTAAAATGTTATTTTTCCTGTGCTCTTTAGTTCAGGAGTGCTGTAAACACATTACGGTTTTTGTTTAAAATTGAGGTGTTTTTCCATGGTTTTTGTAAGCTTAATTGAACTGATAAAAAACTGCATCCCTTATTCTTTGCAGTTCTGCATTTTGAATATTTTGATATGGTGGCATATAAGTACACAATGTGAGGAATTTACCCATTGATTTCATAAGTTACAGTATAAAACTTATTTATTTTGCTTTTCCTGGTTATTATTTTTCAAAGCAAGGATAGCCTATTCTGCTTTTAGAGTGAATTTTGCATGTGGTCAAACTGCTCCTTTTCGTATTTTGTCATGTGTTAAATAATTATTCTGTCTTCAATACATGCATATATAGATAAATATATTTCTATGCATGTATATTTATATACTAAGTAAATAACTGCATGCATTGCGTGCCCCAGACCCCAGTGCAGTTTTTCTTTTGCTTTTTCAAAATTAAAAAGGTAGTTTCGTGTTATTTTTTTTTAAAATTTAAAATATATTTTCCAAATTTTAGAAAAGTGGTAGTGGTATTTTTGGGAAAAAATGGGCAAAATTTAGCAGTCTCAAATTATAATAGAATGATGTGTGTGTGTATGTATCTATGTATGTGTATATATATGTATCTATATATGTTTATATATATATATATGTATCTGTATATCATATTTTCTAACCAATGTGAACTGGTTCAGGTTGCTGAGAAAACAGCTCTTCTTCGTCCAATAGAACTCAAGCTTGTTCCTGCGGCCCTTGAAGGTAGTGCTTTTAGAAGGAAATTCCTTGACACTGACGAGCTTATGAGCTATGTTAGCTGGTTTGCGGTAAGAAAGTAGTTCCATTGTAACTTTATTTTCTTCCAAGTTACTTGCAGTTCTTCGATAAAGATTTCCTCCAGAAAGTTTCCAATCTAAATTTTATCATAAAGCTGGGAATTTAATTAAAGAAAATGAGATGATATTTGTGTACAGTCCAAAAGTGGTAACATAAAGTAATGTTTCAAAGCAAAATCAAATCAAATTGTTTCCATTCTTGGGTCCAACTCCAACTAAATAAAACTCTTTTTAACTCTTGTTAGGTATTGTTTTTTTTTATTCCACCTAAAAAGCTAAATATGTTTGAGATGTTGGAGGTCCTTTAAAACAATGCCCAAGTTTAGATTTGTCATTTGTTAGGATATATCATTTACTACTACTGTTCTGTATAAATCCTTTCACTAACTCCTCTTGGCCGACCTAGTGGGTGAATGAATATTGGATTTTAGCCGAGATTTGCGCTGCTAGTTTCCATGTAAACTCTTGAGAACTGTTGTTTAATTGTATCCGGACTTGAAAGTGAAGCAGTCTCTAAACATTGCTTCTGTAATATTATTATTATTTGTCAATTTTGTAGACATTCAGTAGCATGACCCCCAACTGGGTGCGTAAAACAAAACTAATGAAGATGATAAGTAGAAAGCTGGTAAATCATCTCGGATTATCATTGAGCAAAGAAGATTTGCGAAGTGTGGTTGACCTAATGGAACCATACGGACAGATCAACAATGGAATTGAAATGCTAAACCCACCTCTTGAAGTAAGTTATCTTAATCACAATCTATTTTAAAGAATCACCTGACTTGCACAATAATATCATGCATGGTCTCCATAATTTCTCTCCATTCATTGCACACCTACCTAGGGATTTAGTGGGCTCTAGCTTTCGTTTTGCTAAAAGCTATGTATAATTTTTTGAAAAAATAATTTAATTTTATAAAAATTAAGGATTATCTTGAAATCGATGCTTGATTTGCATAATATGGGATAAGATTCGTAGCTATACCTGCATCTTGAACTCCAAATGGAGTAATGCAATCTGGCTTTATTCATTCATTGTATCTTATGTGTTTATTACTTATCCCTCCTTTTTAAAAGTATCATATCTTTCAGCTTTTCTTCGTCTTTTATCCGAAAATGGAACTAAGACTTTACTTGTCAATCTCTTACCTGCTCTTTCCTTTTTCTTTAAGCTTTTAAAACTAACGTTCTCTTAATTCTTTTGAAAGTGGACAAGAGAGAAAAAGTTCCCCCATGCTGTGTGGGCTGCTGGTCGTGGGCTCGTTACACTTCTGCTCCCGAACTTCGATGTTGTTGACAATCTATGGCTTGAGCGTTTCTCTTGGGAGGTAACTAATGTTATTTCTTCATTAATTCTTACTTCTGCGCACTTATTGGTATGATACAGATAATGATTTTGTTTTTATTTATTTTCTAACGAAGTTGTTATTTTAATTTTAGGGAATAGTTGTGTCCTTTCTGAATAGTGTGTCTTTCATTCATAGTTTGTGTCTTTTAGGGTTCTGAAAGTTGTTTGTTCGATTAGTGTAAATTTAAAAAATCTTATGAACACACAATTCAGATGGGAGATTCAACTAAAATTGAGGGTACTCTTTAATCATTTGGGTTTGATACTCAAAGATTCCCTTTTTGGTAAAAGTTTGATTCCCCAAATTCATTCAATTAGGTTTCATCTTGAAAACTATATCAGACTTGTGTTTAGGGTCCGATATCCTACATCACTTATGTTGTTTTCTTGTATTTATGACGAGCATTTTTCTACTCCCTCCGTTCCCAAATTATTGTCCTGCTTTGGGAATCATCCATATTAAGGGGACAAAATGATGACATACATTTTTTTATGTTTCTTCCAAGGTTTGCCCTTATAAAATAAACATTTACTTATTAAAATATGTTTGAATCATGGGTATATGCGTAAAGATTAGACTTACTAATTATGGGAAGTGGACAATAATTTGGGAACTTCCTAAAAATGGACCATAAAAAGGGAACGGAAGGAGTAATAATTTTTTTTAATCTTGACCACCTCTACGAAGTGAACAGAATCTGGAAATGTTGCCAGTTAATTTATTTATATGATGATTATTTTTTCAAGCAAACCAATGACTGTCTGAGTTATTACTAATGATTTATATCAATACAGGGTATAGGGTGCACGAAAATTACAAAAGCTAAAGGTGAAGGTTCTATGAATGGAAATGTTGAATCAAGATCGTACCTTGAAAAGAAACTCGTTTTTTGCTTTGGTTCATATGTGGCATCTCAATTGCTTCTTCCTTTTGGAGAAGAAAATATTCTCTCTTCTTCAGAGTTGAAGCAGGCGCAAGAGGTATATATATATATAATTCAAGTCTCTTTGATAAGAAAATTTTCAGCTTATCTTGTATGCCCGTTTTTTGTGGTAAAGTTTGTATTTTTCTTTTCTATGCCAATGGTACAATCTTTTTTAATATAACAGATAGCGACACGTATGGTTATTCAGTACGGGTGGGGCCCAGATGATAACCCGACCATTTATCACCACGGAAATGCAGTATGCAACTCACTCTGAATTCTATTGCTGTCTTTTCTCAATTTTTTATTTGTATAAAAAATGACGTTCATCATTAAATTCGAGTACTTCATGTGGATAGCACTTTTGGATCACCAAAACAAACACACTAAGCATGTTGAGGATGAATCTCAAATCGAGGGTCTTTGTCTGCTTTGATGACATGCTAGATTTTGGCCCTTCACGTCATTTAGTGTTAGGGAGACGGAACTTTTAAAAAAATAAAAATTAAAGGTATCCATTTCTTAAGATGAGTAGATGAGGTTGGATTCTATGATTAAAGCTTAAAACACAGTATATCAGTTTCAGTGGACCACACTTATCAAATTACGAATTAACCTCCTTTGCAAAAGATAAATACTTACATTATCGAATTACTCTGACTCAAATGAAAATTCACAAAGGTTACATTAATAACACTAACTGTACTTTTAACTTACAGTCAATATCTTGCCATGGTAAGTAGATTTTTACTACAAATTTGAAAGACACTTTACTTAAAACGAAAACATAATTCGGTCAACCAATACAGAGCTTATTATAATTTGATGTAAATTTTGTCGATTTATCTCTATTATGCTGCACGATAAATCATTAATATTCGTTGGCACAGGTAACTACTTTGAGTATGGGAAACAACCATGAATTTGAGATGGCTGCTAAAGTCGAAAAGGTTTGTACGTTGTACTCATTGCAACTAATATCCCCTTTATTCTTAAAACTTATATAAAAGTTGTATATTTGACTCTCAGATTGTAATAAATCTGTTTAGATGTTATTTTGAAATGGCAGTTACTGGTGGTTAATTTACGTTTTCTTCTATAAATAATACGGTATAATCTTAGAAGGCATGAAAAAAATATGATAGTAATTTCCTTTTTGAAATTCGGAGGTTAAGCCATCTTGAATCAGCCATCTCGAATTGTCTGTGCACGTGGTTATGTATTGGTATGTGCAAAGAGATTTATCAGAAAAGTCAATCCCTTCACCGTTGTCTTCGTGTCATTCATTTGTTCGATGGATTCGCAAGTGGTATCATTACACAGATACAAGTAAGAAAATAATTGCAAGAGAGTTATTGCTAGACCAAAATAATTTAGTATTAACTGTTCATCTTTTTTGCAATACAATCATGTGTCAAGTTTTATCTTCATGTCTACAACGAGTATATATTTATTTTATTCTGCAAGAAAAGAAAATTCTTACTTCTGGAAAAAAGAATAGTTTACAATCTGTCTATATTATAGTTCTCACTTTTTTTTTTAATTTAATGGTGGGGAAAACCCATATTTTTATATTATTAAATGATGGAAAATAAAAATGTGGGGGGAAAACCCCACAAAAAGATTGGGCCAAAAGTGCACCAATCTGAGATATAAGTGTCAAATGCGAAAGAAATCAAACTTACATGGGAGCAAAAGAAAAAACCTAAATATTGTAGTTCTCACTTTCATCAGGGGTTCTTCCTATATAGTTTGCTGCACTCATCCTTGACGGAGTTAAGTGATATACTAAAATCTGAATTGATCATGGTTGTGCTTTTGCAAGTATTTTGTATGTTAAAATAATTAATATGATCATTTCAGATATTATCTCTACAATTTGGATTTTTAATTAGCTTTTTTGGGAACAAACTTGTTTATACCAGGCTTGCTAACATTTTGGCGGTAGAATAGTACTCGGGTGGAAGTTTTTTTTTTCTTTATTAACTTCCAAATATTATTCTGGTTGTACATGGGTAAAAGAAGATCTGGTTTGCATTGTACCAGGCTTGTTAACATGTTGGCGGTAGATTAATATTTAGGGGAAAGTTTTTTTTTCTCTTTTCCTTACCTTCCAAAGATTATTCTGGTTGTTCATGTGTAAAAGAAGATGCGGTTTGCTAGGTCAGATCACACTTTGGTAGAATTGTGAAAAAAATGTCAGTAATTTATTTTTTGTTGCTAATAAACGTTTTCATTGTTTATGACAGATATATGATTTAGCATATGACAAAGCAAAGGAAATTCTTCGGAAAAACCGTCAAGTGCTTGAGAAGATTGTAGATGAGTTGCTGGAGTTTGAAATTTTGACTGGAAAGGTAAAGCATGATAGACTGCTGAGTTATGTCAAATTATTTTGTCTTCGTATTTATTTGGTTTCATAATTCACTCTCTGTTCTTGAAAAGTAGGATTTAGAAAGAATATATGAATCCTGTGGTGGAACTCGGGAGCAGGAACCATTTTCCTTGTCAAAGATTCATGAGGAGGTACTGCGTTATTTTCTTTAGCTTAATATTTTTGGGCACAGTTCAAAACTATGTGTTTGACGTGTGAATATGAAGAATTTTAAAAAATGCAATGGGCGATTTAAGAAAAGATTTCAAAAAATGGATTTTTAATTTACTTTCTTGTGCACTGGGGAACAACTATTTGAGCCGTTCAAAAAGCGGCCTACGTGGTGATTAAGCGCTAGGCGGGAACTAGACGCCTAGGCATTAGGCAGACCTAGGCGAGAAAAAACTGGTCTAGGCGGGAAAAAGGTGGCCTATGCGGCCAGTTAGGTGCCAGGCGAACCCTTTCCGCCTAGAACTCGCCTAGCGTCTTTTGAAACCTTGGCAAGTTTACATTTATGAAGGGTATTGTTGATAATTTTATTCAGTGCGATCAAACTTACAATAAAGCTATTTGATAATTAAAGAAGGGGACATTCGGGAAACCACAAAGCTTATGAATTTCTTATTAATCCTCAACATAGTAAGAAAACGCCTATTGAAGGGTGAGTACCAGTCACACGTGCCTTCCTTTTATATCTTGTTTAATTTTTTGTGTTTTTTTTCGTTTCCTTCTCCATACCTTCACGTTTCCTTGGTTATTGTATGACTGGAATGTGTGGTTTACTTGCTTTTATCGCCCTTCAACTTCTACATCTTTTCTCTCTTGTAAACCTCTGCCTTCTTTTTGTTTTTTCATAATCCACCTTTACAGTTTCCCTTGGAAAATTTTAATTCCTTGCAGTAAGATTCGGACATATGGCTTTCTCCCCTTTCAAATAATACATCCTTTTCCGTCTTCCCATAAGATGGTGCAAATCTTACATCCTTTTCCCATTATTCTTATAGTTGTGCTAATATGTGATGTAGGAGAAATATGAAATGGAAATAAAAAATTTAACCCTTACGGACCTTCATGGATAAAAAAATTGATTTAATCACGACCAACTTCATACTTTAGTAAGGGTACATCTTCCGCTTGATTTATAGGGGAGGAGGTGTAGTGATTTTAGTTGTGATTGATCCCAGAATATGGTCTGCACTTGTACTCTTGTTGGATATATCACGTACGCAGCTACCGCCCTGACCTTTGAGCATGTTTGTTAAAGCTTTAGTTTGTTTTGATTAAGATACAATCCTTCTTATGTATAGTCATGTACTGGGAATGACGGTGGTCTTCTGGTATTGTATGATTAATTTAATTGTCAGTGTTGAATCTGGTTAACTTCTATCTATCTTTGGAGGGTTTATGTTTGAAGGTTGAAATAGTTGACTAGTTCTGCTTTTGGATGCAAACCTTTTCTATGTTCCCTATATATATAACATAAAGGAGTAACGGTACTTTCAATAGTCATTTGTCTTGTGTTTTCCTATTTTGACCACATTATTGATTTTATTCCAGCCCAAGTTCAGAGGTATTATTGAAAATGGCAGTGCATCAGCCGTTGGCCTCCTTGGTCCCGTAGCTCCCGCTAACTAAGCAAAGGTCATGCATGGCTTAGAGTCTGATATTCATGGCTTAGAGAATCTCAGTCAATTGATCTTGCCAGGAGTCTGATATTCAGAACTTAAGCAGATGCAGTTATCTAAAAACTGCAAATGACCCTCTCCCCATCAAAAGTCAAAACTATCCTTAAGAGGTAGTGCAATTGCAAACACCCATTTACGGCCAAAAAAGCTAAGAATCAATTTCATTCGGGAAGAAACAAAAAGACAAGACTCGTACTTACAGGCATCAAGGTTCGTTCCAGCTTCAATTCCATCCTTCCCTATATTCCATGTTGTCTGAACAACGGATTAACAAACTATTTTCAACAAAGACCAGATATTCTAGTTTCAGAGTAGATAACAGTAGGATTGCTCAACTCGAATCAGTAATGTAGTAATAGAGACATTTTGGTCTGAGCAACATACAAGGAGATGTGAAACCCGAGTGTGATAAGAGTCCTGAGCAACAAGGACCTAATTTGTAATGGACTATGGGTAGCCTACACCAATACTTGAGTTTTCTATTCTTTAAGTATACAATATAGTTTGTCGTCTAAATTTTTTTAACGACTTCATGCTCTCTTATTCAACCAAATAAGACAAACACTGGAGTCCTTGGAGGCAATAAAGATTGGGTCATAGCTTTTAGTGACTAATAGATAAGCGAGGAAAATTACGGTCAAATTGAAATTTTATATAGGGCAACCGAGGACACGAGCTGAGCACCAATCCCCTTATAAATTTGACTATTGAGATTAACCAAAATGGCTGATGTACTTGGACCTTGAGGCTGAGCTGCTACCATGTCCATGTAAAAAAGAAAAACTAAGAAAATTTCCATGCATTGCAAACCAAAAGGACAAGTTCACAATTTAATGAAATAACTTTTTACGGAATTCAAACGGAATTCCAAGTTCAGATACATCATTACTCAAATTCATATTCAAATTAGTCACTAAGATAAACTGCGAGCGTATTTGCACAGTCATGTTAAGTTTTGACTCGTATTTGTCCATTTATCTGAAAACTGTCTTTCTTCATTTAAACTCAAAAGGCGATCAACAAACAATAATAAAAAAAAACAGATTACAGGGAGGAAAACAAACCATAAGCAAGATATCTAATGAAGAAAAAGCTTGACCCTTTGGAAGTGAAGACGCAGACTATTTTAACAATTAGCAAAATAAAAAACGTTTAAGAATGGTTTTGTTTTGCATGACCAGTGAGTTCTCTATTTGCTTTGGTTAATGGCTTAATGCTTTAGACTAATAGACACTCGAGACTATTTAAACTCCCAAACTTGTCACATCCACAGTTTAACTTTAGCAGTACATACATATATATCCCTCTTAAATAGAGTTCAACGTTTTTTTTTTTTAAATAGAGTGAACATCAATGATACATATACGTAGCTAGTTGTAAAAAAAATTCCAAAAATGAGTTTTTTTTGTAATTAAGTAAATGGATATATATGCTTTTGTCATTTCCCACTATTATTTTACAATTTTAAGCATACTTCGGGTTTTTCCACTTTTGTACATCATATTATTGACTTATTACGATTTTGAAAACCATACTATCAAATTATTTAATTAGTGTACCATATTACCATTTTTCGGTAATTTTATACACTTACGTCACATAATTTTTCCTCAATCGACTGTCACATCTTATACCAATATTTGTTCTTTCGTAGTATTAGTTGCATATCTTTATCCATGTAGGTTACTGACCTTAAAATTATTACTGCTCATTCCATATCATTGAGTAATTATGTACAAACATGTTAAAATTTTCAAGTTTAGCTTGAAATTTATGGCAAATGACGAAGTCTTTTTATATCACAGATTCTTGTTTGACGGAATTTTTAATTTATTGGATGAAAATGTATAAAATCACCGACAAATATTAGTACGATCTACTAATTAAATACACTGATAGTATAATATACAAAATTCAAAAAATATGTAGAAAATGCAAAAAAAAAAAAAAACCCAGCATATTTCACTCAGCTTCTTCAATAAGAAAAACGTCTTGTTTTAAAGTGATGATGTAAGGATGAGGATGGATTTTTTCAGTACAAAATACAGTAGAAATTCTATAAAATAATACACTTGAGACCACCAAAATTTATTAATTAAAAGAGTTATTAATTAATCGATAAATTAATAATTATTAATTTATATATTAATTAATATTTTATTAATTTATAGTAAAATACTTAGTTTACAAACACCTTTCAAGCTTTCACTTAAAGCGGCAATCACATTGAACAATTTATTGTTGAGCTATGATAAAACAACACCAGAAGTTATTACCATGCTAAGGAAAATTAGGCACGAGATTCAAGGGAAAATTGATTTCAACAAAAAACAAAAGACAATTGAGTCATTTTTCAAGAAACCTTCGTAAATCATTCATGTAATATGCTATATATAAGAAATTATTAATTTATATTTTATATGAGGTCTAAAGAAATTATCAAAAATGTATTATATTATAATTTTAACGAATTATTAATTTAGCATCCTATACTCGAGTCGGGACCGGCCAAAAATATTATCTTAGGCAATTTATTAAATAATTGAGTATTAATTTATCACGTATATATTTTAACGCCAAAATCGTTAGTATTTAAGAAAGGAAGAGTAGTAAGGTGGTGTAGTGAGAGAGAGAGATGGAGGATAGGGATTTGTGCGGGTGGATAATAGAGTTTCTTCTCCGTCAAGATACTTTACCCGATCCTACTCTTAACCTTCTTTTAACCCGATTCCTCCCTCTCTCTCCCTCCTTCTCTCTCTACAACCTCCTCCTCCTCCGTCGCTTACGTTCCCTGACCGATCCCTCCACCGACGTTTTAGACATCCTCGAGCTTATTGAGGAGGTTCATTATGTTTCAAAAGTTCCTTTGAAGGATTCGTCGAGGATTGCGTATTCGAGGGTGGCGGATGTGTGCGGTGTGTGGATGGAGAGGGTGTCGGGGATGGTGAAGGGATGCGGGTTGGTTACGGAGGAGGAGAGAGATGCGGTCCGTCATGAGAGAGAAAGGGAAAATGGTGACATAATCAGGGAGGAGAGAGAGAGGAGGGAGGTGGATGCTATCGGGGAGGAGATAGAGAGGATGGAGGTGGACGCTATCGGGGAGGGTAGAGAGAGGGAGAAGCGGGTGGAGATAGAGAGGAGAGAGGAGGATGCGATGGGAGCGGTTAGGGCATACGTGGCGGAGGCGTGGGAGGAGTTAGGGCCGTCGTTCTTGGAAGTCGTGGCTGGGATATTTGGTGTGGTGGAGTTAGAGAGTGAAGGCAAGTCCGCTATTTTTATTTAATTCTAACATGAACCGGAAAGTGGGACCTAACCTAGATATACAAAGTAACTATAAATGAGCATAATATACTTGGTGTGTCGAAATTGATGAGTAAAGGCAATTTATTTTTTACTGACACGTATTTTTCACGATTAGGATATAAACCAGAGGTTTAGTCAAAATTAATCTGTAAATAAAAGTTTTTTCAAATTTCACGATAATTTAGGTATGAATTGTTTGTTATCTCAAAATGCGCGTATTCTCATAGTGGATAAGCAAAGTAAAACCAGAGGAGTATTATGTAACGGAATCTGGGTTTTGGAAGACAGAACGACTCTAGATGAACTAAGATGATTTTGTTCAACTTAATTGGAATGTAAGGGGAATGTTACAAAATATCCAGATGGTCATTAGTGGCGATAGACGCAAGTTGGTCGGATGTTATTACACCATTTTGGTTTGTTTTTTTAGTTTTGAATGTATACGACATGATAGTTCGATAAGTTGGATTTTGTGTATTTCTTTTGTCGAGCACTGTTACCTGATTCTTTGCACCCTGTAAGTACATGAACTGAAACGTGGTATTCTGGTATTCTCTCGTATCAGACTCCATTTTAGTGTATTGGCTGACCCCAATATGCTGTTAGATATTCGGGATCTAATAAACATAAAAGAAAGTTGGTTTGGTTGAACTTAGTTAGAATGGAAAGACGAATTGTTTTAATCACCAACTGTATTATAAGTAAATCAAATACTTCTAGTCTTCCTTTTATCATGCTCTTTACTACTTAGGAGTTATGACATGTTTAAATTTTAAATGCGTATTGTTTTTACAACGGATTACAATATTCAGACGTTGTAGCTATGCCAAAGCACTTCAAATAATATCCGCACGGATTCATGTTTTAAATATTTGGGTTTAATTTTGCTTTTGCCTTAATGTTTGTTTGGTTTACTTCACAGATGTGACTTTTCCTCATCGTTTAGTTACTTATTAATGTGATCGACGATGACCAGGTATAACAAAAGAAGTGACTTGCCCGGAGAATAATCAAGTGCGACATGAACTTTCGATGAGTAATAATGGAAATAACGGTAAGATATACTATGTACTTGCCTCTATTTTATGTTCTGCAGTTGACTAATTAACTATTAGGTGCTTCAGACACGACTTTCTTCATTATTTACCACTGTTTGACATAATATTTTGCAAGAAGAAAGTGATGGATATGAAAACTGCTTATGAAATAATGCATCCTTGTTGTAAAAGTAACTGTGAAATCCCATGCTGAAAGGAATTAATGTTTTCACTTTTTTTCTGCCTCTCGGTTTTCCTGTACTCTTACCTTTCTTTTCTGAGTATCTTTATGTTGACATTAAAATGCGGCTGCCAGCATTAGTCGTTCATTGCTCTATGTAACATGATGTCTCTCTGTCTTATGTTCAATGAATTGGGCGGTGCATCGTGGGTTTACACCTTTTTAAATTGGGTTTTACTGTTTTCTTACCAATCACGAATTTTTTATTTTTGTACACAACCTAATGGTCATTGCTTAATTTTAGCCTAACAAAAGTGATAATTGACCAATATGTTAGTATACAAAAGTGATAATTACCAAAAAGTTAATGTACAAAAGTGATTAAAGTAAAGCTAGTTTTTCTGTTAATTTAGGCAGCCGCAGAGGTACCCTGAGTTATTGTATAGAACTTAAAAAGCCATTGCTTAGTGTACAAAAGCATATTTTCTTTATAAGTTAGTGGACGAAACCCTTTCTCAAAGCTTGCTGCTATATATAGAAATCTCTCACTGGGGTTCCTTTGTCATTGTAATAGTTTCACAGCATACTAAGAAACGCTCTCGAGGAGCTAAGATTACTGAGACAGAGCAAGTAAAAAATCAAGATTTGTTGAAAAGATACGATTGTGTATCTACACCTGCAGTTGATAGATTACAAGAAGCATTGACCACTAGTTCTTTGGAGCTACATGCCGTTGTGAAGGATTCTCTTCCTGAAGCACTTCAATTTGCTGAAAGGGTTATATCGAGTAACCAAAAAGTTAAAATGGGCCCTGCGAATAATGCTTCAAGGCCGAGCATAAAGTCACGGAATTCTACTGCCTGCACTTATGAGGTATTTATTTTCCGTCCACGTGATTATCTTTCACAAGGGCCTCGTTAGTTGTATCGTAAGTAAAAAGGTCTATTGTTTTGAGTGGAGGTGAAAAATTATACTTTTAGATACTCTTATAAGCTTGGTGAAAAATAGACAGTATAATTTTTCGTATCTGGAATCTGGAGCATTGTTTTAAAAAAACTCGCTTCGAAGCAAAAAAGCCTGATTCAAAGCTCGATTCAAAACTTAAAGAAAGCAGAAAATGCTCGTTTTCCTTTTTTTACACCGATAGAGCTTACGTTTTCTAAGCTTTTAGCATAGCTCTAGCAAAAATGTTTAACTAAGTTATCGATTTGTAAAACACTGATCTGGAGTAGTGAGAAGCAGTTGATAGCAGTGTTAGATTAGATGAAAAGTGTACTTTTATGGAACAAAATACAGAGTGTTACTGTTTAATAAGTGTACAAGCACTTCAATTTACATGGAAAGTATGAACAGGCAATACATTTTATGGGTATACCAAAGGCATGTCTTACTTGAAAGGAAAAATCAGACAAAAGTATACTAATAGAAGGGATGCATAAGGTTTATGGTGTTGCTATACAATCATTTGACTACGAAATTCTAATGTCATGTTCTGAAACTCTTGGCGATTTTTCTGCTTAATTTTGTTATCTTGCTGCCTTGTTATCGGGGTTACCTTTTTATTTGAGCTAGTTTTTTAGCTTGTCATTGTTTCACTTGTTATGTGAATTTATTTAAGGATGATGGTGATTGTACTACAGTGAGTTTTTATATATTATCGAACCCGGATCTACTCGAATATTGCAGTAACAGTTTTATGTTGTTTTTTTTGGTAGGTTATATATAAATGTTAGCAAAGAAACCTACTAGTTAACTCTTAGACATTGATGTAGTATCATTTTCGATCTACATCGTTTTAAGGATGGAAAGCTTTAACTCGTAGGCTTGTTATGAGAAATAGTGTTTGTGTGACTGGCTGGCTGCTATTATATCTTACTCAATCATGTAACAGAAGACAACCAGAACCAATTGAAGGGTAATTTGTTCTGTTTCTTGGTCTAGTAGTAGTCTTGTCTAATTACACTAAATTTAGCAACTTATATCCAACGTATTCTGCTCGACATTAGCTTTGAAACATCCGGTTTTCCTATCCTTCAATTTGTTTTTTTACCCACTATAAGAAATATTGTAACAAAGAGGAGATAAGAAGTAGTGCATACTGGTTACTGTTGGAATTGTCCCACATCGTTTAGGCATTGATAAAGCCAATGATTAATATATGTTCCTCTCCTTCCTTACTAATAGGCCTTTTAGTGGGGAATTGACGGGCTTCTACAGTTACTGACAAACAACCGACAAATTATAAGCCATTATACTCCATTTCAAACTTGTTGGTTCCTAGGAAATTGCTCATTATAAAGCATCAGAAGAAAACATTAAACAAACCGGTAACTTTGTTAAGCTAATTAAGCTAATTTCTATGTTTTTATGCTTCCATTTTCCTTTTGAGATTTTTTCTAGAGAAATTTGAAATTGCCGACGTTAAAAAACACTTATGTTATCTTTTAGAACTATTGAGTTACTGTCAAAGTAGAGGGAGCTTAATAAAGTAACTTCTTTATTCATTTTCAAGTGTTTTCACCTTTTCTATTCTAATTTAGTAATAAGATTATTCTTGTTAGACATCTTGATCAATTTACCATTTGCTATACTCTCGACTTTTGGTGAAAAGAAAGAAGCCAGATGATAGGCAATATGATACTTTAGGGGAGGTTACACTAATGGTCCTGCTGGGTGCGGACGGAACATTTTTGGACGCTATGTCCATTGTGTAATCCCTTGTTTGTTCGAAAAATGACTCACATGTCCCTCAAGCTTTTATAAAAATTTAAGTTTTATTTTTATTTATTTTCTAATCATAAGTTTGTCTTTTTATATTTGTTATCTGAATTTTAAATCTTTACCATGGTCATAATAGATTATTACGATAACATAAGTGATTATAAAAATGCTAATTTTTTTAATATTCATCCTTAGGATGATTTTCCATCCCTAATGGGAACCGGCATCATATTTCTCAAAACACTGGGGCAGTTGTTACAGTTTCAACTTAAAGTAGAGGCACCAAATAGAAGTTCTTTTGAAGCATGCACCATTGTCATAAACCAGTTAATGTAGGGAGGGTGAAGAGTTTCTTGGCGCTGATAATTAGTAATGTGTGTGAGTGGTTTAGTAATATATCTTCTTTACCTCACTTCCATCACCAAGTCTTGCAGAAGTGTACTAATAGCTAGGTGTATCGTGTACTAAATACTATCAATATTGCTTGTCAGGTTAGGGAACTGTTATAAACTCTGACTCAACCTTTGACTAAGTTTTGACTTCGTATCGAAACTCTCTTTTGATACAACTTTTGGAATCTCTTCAAATGTTAAGGACAAGTCTTTGAAACATAAAGTGCTAAAGCGGGTTTATTAACCCAACCATCAAATAATAGCACTCCAACAACATTAGGAAAAGAGAAAACAAACTGACAGGAGGATTGAATTTAATAACAAACTGAATAAGACTAAGAAATTGAAGAAGTAGTATTGCTCTTTGCGACCCAAGTACTTTTAATTTTTTCATTACAGTTTAGGTTGACTAATTTAGCTATTCCTTTAGAGCGTATTCAGATTGAAGTGACAGTATTTAACATACTTTTTTTTTTGGACTTTTCCTTTTTATACAGCGGGGTGATTCCATTGAGAACTTACCTGAAAGTGATTCAGATATTAGAAGTAGAATTAAGTTGCCTCCCCCAAAAAACATAGTTGTTTCTCCTTTAAAAAAACATGTGAAGAATTTTAATGGAAGGAGAACAGTCAAGAAATGGAGTGTTATTGAAGAAGCAACTTTAAGGACTGGAGTGGAGAAGTAAGTAACCCTTTTACTCTTTAGTCTTTACTGTCGCTAATGATCTAGGATTCGTTTAGTGTTTCTTTGGGTATAATGCAATTAACTAACCCCTATACACTATGGGTGTTTTGCAAATACCCCGTGTACTTATAATTTTTGCTCTTAACACCCACATACTATATATGCTTTGCCAATAGCCCCCATAACCAATTTAAAAGTGTATAGCTTCGTGTTCTTCGGTCTGTTTTGGAACTTTTGTCTTTGTATCGACGTTTGTTGTTAAATTTATGCGTGTAAAACAGCTTTTAACAGAAAAAGATCTTTAGAGCATCTTTATAGTACAAAAAGTAGAAATGGGAGTTAATTGCGAACTTTAGATAGCTCATGGGGTTCAATTGCAAAAATCAAAAGTACATGGGTGCTATTTGCAAAACACCCATAGGTTTTTTTTGTTGTTTTTGTTTTTGTTTTTTGCAATTTGCCTTTTATGTTTTCATCTTTTATTGTGGTTTGTGATGACGTTGTGGTGCCCCTTCTTTTCAGCATCAATCTAACAGGGCATTAACTCCAACTATTTTTACATTTTCCAGATTTCCATCAATGTTCAAGTCTTATCTTTTCTTTAGGCATCTAGTATACCCAGAGCAAAAAATCAACTTTTTTGTCAATCTGTACAGTAAACTAATCTTTCCATGATTAAATTATTGCATGTTGATGTTCCATTGTATTTATCTTTTGAGAGAGTTACTGCTGATTAACTTGGTGAATTTTCAACTCCTCAGTTGTTATTAACTGTCCTCTTTCATTTGTGTATTACATTTGAAGGTATGGTAAAGGGTGCTGGAAGACTATCTTAAATTCCTACCCTGACATATTCAAGGAAAGAACTGATGTAAGGATGTTGTTTATTTAATGTATTTTGGTTTCAAATTTCTTTTTTCTCTCATGTGTTTATATATTTTTGTCTTCGGCGTTGCAATTCATTCTCCATACCTTGCTTTTTGTTTAGGTTGATTTAAAAGACAAGTGGAGGAACATTACCCGGTATAGTCATTAGTCATGGTTGTAATGGTAATGTCAGCGGTATTCTCTTTATCTTTTCGTGTTGTCAAGGTTATTTGATTTTGTTTCTTGAAACTTATTCCGGTTCTCTCTTATATTTTTGCCATTTGAAAATTTCTTCACAGATGATCTATTGTAACTCATCACAAACCATATAAAGTAGACGTAAAGGAGTAGCTGAGGCTGGAGGTACCCACAGTCTTTTGACTTAGATGAACTCTAAAAGTCAAGAAAAAGTTGTTTTGTTATTGCTTTTCTTTTTTCTGTACTTACTTTTGCTAATTAGTTTTCTTTGGAGAAATTTAACAGAGAGCAGTAAGTTCTAAGGAGTGGCGTTGAACGTATTAACTATTATGTATCAATATAGGTCAATCTTTTTGCTGATGATTATTATGATACACAATTGAGTATGAAATTTTCTTCTGTTTTCCTTCTTACGTTTTAATATATTTGAAGCCAGATTTCTTGCGTAACTTTCACCATTCATCCCTCTTTAGTATTTGACAAGTGGTTTGCATCCATTATTTTCGAGTACCTAAGTTAGCACTTTTATACGCTACTTACATCTGGAAATGATGAAAGTTTCTTGTCAAAATTGAGCTTTGTGTTAAACATTTTCACTTGACAATTTGTCAAGTAGTTAGCCAAGCTCTTCTTAAATTTGGAACTGTTGCACGTTTTTTTTTTTTTTGGGCCACTGTGGAAGGGTTCTTGTTAAAATCTTGCTTTTGTTTTCGGTTGTTTTAAGAAATTTGCCTTGTTTACCATCCCATATCATCTCGTTATAGGTTACTAGCCACACTTTGGTGTCAAGTTTTAGGGAACACTTCTTACATTTGAGGTTGAGGGGTCGTGCTTTTGTTTTAATATAATTAAAATGGTTGGTAGTTTTGATCAAGTTTTGTATTGGAGCAAATTTAAAAACAATAGAGCAATAAGCAAAGTATATAAGTTAACGGGGGAGGAAGAGCCAGCCACGTTAGGTCAGGAAAGGAAGGGAGAAGAAAAAAAATGAAAGGATTATGTGTTTATGGTATTTGATGTCGGTTTTTATTTATGAAGAAGAATGGAAAAGTTTTTTTTTCTACAATTAAATGAACCTAACTATAGTTAAAAAAAGAAGGGGGGGAGAACCCCGCCCGGAGAGGAAACGACTACAAAGAATAAAAGATCTTGAAGGCTAGCTCCTAGCAAGTTTGGGACTTGGCCTATGCACACTAACTAAAAATCTATTCCGATAAGAATTGGTAAAATTTCCATACTTGTTCATACAATTCACAACAAAAAAAACTTTATATATCTAAACGTTTGTCCCAAGATTTTTCGCTTCCAAATATATGGTTATTCCTCTCTCTCCATATCCAATACACTGTAGATGCAAAAAAACATTTTTTCAAACCTTGCCGAAGCCGATAAAACAAACCGCCCCACCCAAATTTTTTTCAAGAAAAAGTATTTTTTTAATCTATTTTAATCAAAATATTTAAAAGTTAGCGTTCGGTTCCCATATTATGAAAAAAAAACTCATATATGGTATCAAAAAAACTTATATAGAAAATCGGCCCCTCCCATTTTAACTTGTTGGTCCCGTCATTGGAACCCGACTCTGATTTAAAAATCTCTATATCCAATACACCGAAATTTACTGACTGTCACTCAAATCCAGAGAAGAAACTAGCTACGGGCTAAAAAAGGCTAAAACACCCCCAAATTACGAAAAACATGAAGATTTTCATGTATTTTAGTGAAAATTTGACGATTATAGCATTTCATCATATGCATAATATAAAATAATATATACATATAATTCATTCACACGCATACATAAATACTAGTTCCGCCGCTGGCAAATCCCTTGAAAATCAGGAATTTTATAACAAGCATTATCCTTCGCCATATTCTCTAGGTCATTTCTGAAAGTCTAATAAACTGTAAATTATTTATATTTTCTATCACCTCACTCTATTTCCATGCCCTTAGATTTGTTTGTTAAGGATTTTATGCTTACAAAACGTCAAATATTCTATCACATTTTCCACGAGAAATCTTAGCACCATCAGAGGCGGATACGGAATGAAATTCGTCGGGGACGTTGCGTAAAAATTCAAAGTTATTTCTTTTTTAGTAATCTATAAGAATTGAACTCTTTAAGTCCCACTTAATATTGTCCTGCACTACCACTATGCTAGCAACGCTATTTAAGATTAAGGAGTAGTTTTATTGTACAATGTATATCACAAAAATACTGCAAATACATGTATAAAATAAATAAATTTGAAAATTACGCCACCCTCAGCCCCTCTCTGGGTCCGCCCCTTAGCACTATACAATTATGGCAACCGGTTTGCACTTCAATATAACAATTAGTTTGTAGACGTGATCAGTAAAAAGTTCATATCAACTTATCTAGTTGATAATATTATCGTAAATTGAACAAGGATTTACTGATATCTTATTCTTCACACTGAACATTCCCAAAGAATTTTCTGAAAAATGTATTTGAGATTTCTCCTGCTTCATCGGAAAAAAAATATAAAAAGATGAGAGAGAAAATAGCAAAACATAAAAGTTGCACCAAACAAAAAATAAAATACTGTTGAAAAGATAATACTCAAAATGACTAAGCATGTGTCGATATAAGAAAACATACAAACACAAAAACGTGTTATAAAAATATTACCATTTCGTGTAAAAGCTAAAACTAATTAACAGGAAGTAGGGTTTCAATAAATGGCAACTCTGGTAACCATATCAAATTTTTAATGTTTCGAAATTCCTTCCAAGAAATTTCACGAAGGATATGCAGAGTTTTCTTATTCAAATTGTAGGAAATCAAATTGTTCGGAATAGCCAACAGCAGTATGTGATCACATGTAGGGGATTCATTCACAATACCTAGCAAGTAATATTCATGATCATTCATTCCTCTTAAATGCGTTACGGGATTGAGATCTACTTGATATTTCACCTTCCAACAACATGTTCCCTTTTTCATCTCAAGAACCTTGAACCTCAGTGAGCGCCTTCGACACTGAATCAGAATTAGATTGCCACTACATTCCCCGAAATAACGAATATTGTATGACTTAAGTATTTTAGGTTTTGGAGGCATTTGGGTAGATATCAACTTTTCCTCGTCAATTAAAAATCGAAAGTAGTTGTTACTTTCATTTATCCAATGAATCGCTCCATCCATAAATGCCACCTTATAACTAGTACATACTCCATTGCCGTGAACACACTTCCATGACTTGTTCTTCGAACTATATATATAAATTGGTCCCACTTGTCCACTTTTCATTTGTAAAACTTTGTAGTACGGAGATATTATTGGATCAAAAGCCAACCAAAAATGACTTCCGAACCCATGCTCGTCGTAAGGATTATGCGGAAGCGATGCATATTGCCGTGTGATCAAGTTACACACGAATAAATTTTTAAGCTTAGCTGAAAATAAATCTAATCCATTGCAAGAGTGCCTGAGAAGAGCTTGATTTGGATGATGAAACTCTTTGAGGAAAGGAAGAGCTAAAAGGTTTACGTCACCACAAAGAGATAGGGTCTTTACACGAGAATCTTCTTGGAAGTGTATGGAGGATACAACGTCTCGACTTGTCGTATATTGATTGAATGCAAATTGTGAGTTTGTGATTACACTACGCCAATCTTTACAAACCGACTTGCACTTGATCAATGACTTTGCAGGCACGCGTACTAGGATGTGTGCCAGGAGATCTTCGTTACCTAAAACTGTTTCTACCGATTGCAATGCTATTGAAAGTTCTGATATATCATCTCCATTTCCATTTGTTTTAGCTTTTTTGATTGTCATACTGTTTATTTAGTTGAATTGAACAACTACCAACCAACGACTGCCTGCAAGAAAGACAATTTAACTCATCAGCCATAGATTAAATTGGATATATAATTGTGTATACATTATGTATGGACTGTGTCTCTATTCCTCATAACATGCTTGTATATATGTCATGCTCTTAATTCCTAGCTTCACAGGGTCGGAAAAAAACGGTTTATTAGATGTTAAGCAGGTCAACCAAGTACACATGTAAGTAAGAAAAGTTGAATTCAATGGCTACAAACAATTATAAGCCCAATATAAACATATATAGACCTAATTTGACACATCTATTTATTAGGTTTTGAAAATATAAAATAGAAAGCCAAGAATCTTTTATCAGATTTTTACTTCGAGCAGTCTCATGCATAACTCAACCAAATCTATGAGTTTTTCTAATATTTGAAGGCAAGAGAGCTCAAGCAAAGCTAAAGGTCCATGCCGGAAAACACAAATCTTCTTTTCGCATCCGTGCTTTATAACCCATCATTATATATACAGTTTACTCTAAATTGTACTAATTCTTTATATATACACACATACGTTGAAACGGTTCTACTAAAGACTCGAAAGTGCAGATTGTTCTGACCAAAACTCAACCCCACAATTTTGAAAGGCTAGTTGCGACTTTCAGTGAAGCAAAAAATTCAATCATTCCATGAATCTATAACCGATGGAACTCTATATACGAAAAGAAAACTTCTAAGAACTAAAATTTAACAAGTGAACACACTTGAGTAAATTAGCAAAGGAGGAAAATACTGATAAATAGGAAATAGAGCTGGCTGACTTGAACCAGTTCCACCTTTTATTATAGTCATTTAGGATAAAAAGTGTTCAGCAAAGACGTACGTTGTCACGTTGGAAAATAGAAAACAAAAATAAATAAAAAGAAAGTCTGTTATGAATTACTAAGAATCGAGTTACACAAAATAATGCAAGTAAGGAAGTCAGCAATAGACATAAATAGTATGGGGGTTATAAGATACGAAACATAACATACTGTTTTTTAAGTGATTTATCTGAATTATGGACAATAGGCAATCAAATTTTGTCTCCAAATGTTAATTTTTCGGAACAAAAACATTTTTTTAGATACAAAAATAAATTTGTCGTCCTCAAAACTAATTTTTAACCACATAGTTTGATTTTTTTTTTCAAATACAATCTCATACGAACATAAGAAGACAATTAAATTTTTTCTTCAAATATTTTTTTAGACGAAATTAAATTGTCTTTTTATGTCCGTATGGGATTGATTGTCTTTGGACATAATTTTTTTTTTTTAAATTATGTACCTAAAATTTAGATTTGGGGACAAAAAATTAATAAAAAATTGTTTTGCCCCGAAAAGTTACTATTTTGAGACAAAATTTTATTGTCTCTACAAAAATTATGCATAATTCTTAAGTTCAGTGATCCTAATCGTACACACAGCTATAATCCTATCAGAGACTACGAGGAAACAACAGGAGAGTGTAAAATAATCAGCATAGAATAGTTAAGTCTTTGTGAAGCTATGAGAGAATATTCGTCAGGTTTTCGGTTTTTTCATATTTATTTGTAAAAAAAATTTGATTTTTTTTATGTAAATTAACATATTATTTTATTTTTAAAATATTTGTTAAAAAAACTGTAAACTTTGATATTTTATATATTTTTTTATGGTTAATTATTTGTTTAACAATTTATGAGGTAGTAACATTAATAAATACCAAAAAAAATATATAAAAGGTCAAATTGTATTGATTTTTTTGAATAAACAAGTTAGAAATACATTGATTTACAAAAATAAAAATAAAATCGAATACATATAAAAACCCGATAAAGTGACGAAAGCGTAATCCTTCGACATTGAGAAAATTTGAACCAGGAAGAATAAGAGGAAACAAAAACACAATATACAGATTTTTTTAAATAAACAATTTAGAAATAAAATAGTATATTGATTTACAAAAATAAAAATAAAATCGAATACATATAAAAAAAACGATAAACTGACGAAAACGTAACCCTTCGAAATTGAGAGAATTTGAACCAGGAAGAATAAGAGGAAACAAAAACACAATATACGCCAATATTATTACCTTGTGCATGCATACACGTAACGTAGATATTGAGAGGTTGCTTAGGATTACGTACTCTAACACACCTCCAGCTATTTTGTTACTAATGCTAATATATATTACTATTACGAAATATATATTACTATTACGAAATATATATTACTATTACGAAATATATATTTGATCGGCTAACTCCTAATTAGCAAAGGCTTAGGTAAATTGGGAAATCTTAAAGGCTGTGCTGATCTAATTTTGATGATTTATCTTTAGTCATATATTTTGATGATTATCTTGGTCATATATTTTGATCATATAATACTGTCAATACATTACACCTAATTTCATTCTATACTAGTCATTTATTTGAATATAGTTTTTAAAATATATCAATTCGACCCTTTCAAATCCGAAACTTTTGAATACACATCTCTGATTCTCTCTTCTTCTTTTTTGTAAAAAGGTGTTTCAAGTTTTTTTTTTTTTTAGGAACATGTTCATTATTAATAATAATAATGCGCGTTAGTACAAGTTTCACGGTCTATTGGAACAAGCTCTAAAAGACTATAAAGAACGGAAAATACATAGACACAAAATCCCGCAACTCTACGAAGTACACATGAATCATCCCATCCATGGGAAATTAAAACAAAATCAAATAAATCGTAAGTAAAAATAAAACCTATCTTAACAATCTATAAATAAGTAGTGAAAAATTATCGTGAGAGTTATTTGAATGGGCGAGACTGTTGAACATAGAGTTCAATAATGATTTTGATTATTACTTTGATTATGCGTTTAATGATTTTACGATTTCGATGATATAATTCTTGTCTTGTCCAAAAATAGAAAACGTACATTTCAGGTCTTTAAATGATAGAGCATTCGATAACGAAGCCATAGGTTCAAGCGGAACCAAAATCGGAGCTAAAACGAAGGAGTTATGAGCATTCGAAGATTTACGGGACCAGGATTACAGTCGACCGATCGACTGGACAAAAACGATCGATCGTTTTTGATCCAATTTCTTCCAGTGAGTCCAGTATAAAAACGACCGATCGTTTTCAGGAAACGACCGATCGTTTTCTGTAAAACGACCGATCGACTGTAGAAAACGACCGATCGTTTTCTGCAGTTTTCGAAAACAGCTTTTCAGCTTATTCTGGAAAAGAGCTGTTATATCTTCAACGGTCATAACCCAGAAAAACAGACTTTGCTGTTATATAAACCACCCCAATATCTCTCCTAAATCACCAATTACAATATCTATTAACATCCTTCAACCTATCTCATAAAAACCCAAAAAATCACCATTTTTGGTGAATATATTCGAGAAAGAGGGAAATCAAAGAAAAGGAGATTCAAGCTAGATCATCATCAACAACTCACCAATTAGCTTTTTAAGAAGCAATTAGAATCGTGAGCGAAGTTACATTTTTGTAACTAAATTTGTATCGAGTGTTTTATAAACTCAATTGTGAGCGAGTGAACGGGTAGAGGCTTTGTAAGCAAGTGAAGCTTAAAAGCTCTAGGTTTTTCATTCGGGTACTCATAAATTGAGGGGGAGTCGTAGACTCGTAGACGTGTTCTCTTGCACTTGTATCAAGAGTAGGAACCCCGGGTAGAGGGTGAGCCAATCGGTCGATTGAGCTCAATAGGATTTGTAATATCCGCAAGAACATTTTTAGTGAAATACTCGGTAGTACCGAGGAGAGGACGTAGGCGCGTTTGCCGAACCTCTATAAATCGCGGTGTCAATTCCTTTCCCTTACTTTTACTTTCCGCAACTTTATTATTGCTTATATTCATGCTTGCGTTTATGATTTCTAGCATTTCATTAAGTATATTAAACGCTTAAGTTTAGAATTTGCATAAGTTGGGTGTTAGTTGCTTAGAATTTTAATTAGGCGAAAATCGCCAAAACCTTATTCACCCCCCCCCCCTCTAAGGTTAGCACACGGGCCAACAGAGACAACGAGCAGTAAGCAAAGGTAGCAAAGCGATAGGTGCATATAAATAGAAATTAGGAAAAAATTCTTGTATTCAACTCGGCAAGGTTTCATAATCACCGTCGGGGTGCCAGTACACGAATAACTCGATCTAAATAAGCCTACCAAGCATAAAAATATAAAAAAACATAACCCATACCCGAATCCATCCGCACACACCCTGCGATCGCCAATCAAGCCTAAGTACAAATGAATCCCTGATAACAACAACTTACTAGACAAGTTTCGCCACCGCTCAAATATAAAGTAATGAAACAAGTGGATATCGTACACACTGTCTAAATATGGTCTTTGTAATAATTTCTCAAAAAACTGTCGATTCATTAAAAACTAACCATGCTAACAAATTTGCGATCTCATGCAAAGACTAAGTAGACGGCATACCTATCGCTTATAAGAGCAGATACGACCTTAGAGCCCAATTTGATAGGCATTAAATTGGGCTCTATAACCCATAATGGGCCCATTTTTTCAATTACATGCAGTAAAAAATTATTGTTTATTGCTTAATATCACTCATATTTGTTTTATATTTACGAGTTATGAGTAGTGTATGCCCACTACTAGACTACGTCAAACAATTTTCTCTTCTTTCGTTCAGTAATTATTTCATGGTTCTAATGAACATTACCAGTCATTTTGAAATAAGTGTATGAGAGCATCTACATTTGTTATATCTATTGTTAACTAAAATAGTAGTTAGCTAACAATACATTTTTTTTATTTCCATTAGTTATGTTAAATCATATGTTATCTTTATAAATGTTAATTTTTTTTTAAATATAACAATGTTTTTAGTGTTGTTAATTGATGATGTGACAAAACACCATTAATTTGAACGTGAACTCTATTTCAACTATTGGTATTTTAGTTTCTATTTTAGTGGGATTTACAAAATGACTAATTAATGAGATTTCAATTAATAATGAATTTTAATTAAATTTAGATAACTTTGTTAAGTTAATACAATAATGTGAATGTTAAGTTTAAGTTACACATGTGTCATTTAACATGCAATTAAATAATGATGTGTCAAAGTTAATATTATTAAAATTAACACAACTATTGTGGATGCTCTGAACTTTTAGAATAAATGTATGAAAATATAAAAATTAGGGTATAAACTTTTAATATAAAGGTATGAATTTTTTGAATAAGGGTATGAAATATACAAATTATGGTATGAACTTTTTGGTATGTTTTTGTTAATTAAAATTTTTTGAATATGTTTTTGTTTCAAAAGTAATATGTTTTGTTAATTTATCTTTAATGGGGCAATTAACAAAAGTATACCCTAACTCTATTATATTACCAAAAATATACCCCCAAAACTTAAATTACAAAAAAATACATATATATACTTATTATTTCTCTAATTCTAATCAAATCATAATCTAACCTCTCTGTCTAACCGCAACTCTCTCTCTAATCGTACATTTCTCTCTCTAACACACGATAATCGCACCCCTTTCTAACACATGCTAATCACCATCTCTCTCTCTCAAAATGACTAAAAACTCACAAAATATTCATATGTTAATTATAAAATGTCATACCCTAATTTTTAAAATGTCATACCCTAAATGTTCTGAATCACAATCAAATATTTAGAAAAGAGTTCATAGCCTAATTTTAAAACTTCGTACCCTAATTTCAAAACTTTATACCCTAATTTTAAAACTTCATACCCTACATATGAATTTCTCTCAATACTATACACATGGATTCTCCTCCTTCAACTTGAAAGCCACAAGTTTTACAATAGTCTCAAATCTCAATAAATAGAAAACAATCTCACCAATTTCATATGTTTTTCATATATTACGGGGTATCAACCAGTGTAATATTTGTGTATTACGTATGTATATATATGTTGTTGGCCCGTGCGGCTAACCTTAGAGGGGGGGGGGGGGTGAATAAGGTTTTGACGATTTTCGCCTAATTAAAATTCTAAGCAACTAACCACCCAACTAATGCAATTCTAAGCTTAAGCGTTATAACAAGAGTTAAAGAATTGCTAGAATTACTTAACGCAAACAAGAAAATAAGCAATAAAATAAGTTGCGTAAAGTAAAAGTAAGGGAAAGAAATTGACACCGCGATTTATAGAGGTTCGGCAAACGCGCCTACGTCCTCTCCTCGGTACTACCGAGTATTTCACTAAAAATGTTCTTGCGGATATTACAAATCCTATTGAGCTCAATCGACCGATTGGCTCACCCTCTACCCGGGGTTCCTACTCTTGATACAAGTGCAAGAGAACACGTCTACGAGTCTACGACTCCCCCTCAATTTATGAGTACCCGAATGAAAAACCTAGAGCTTTTAAGCTTCACTTGCTTACAAAGCCTCTACCCGTTCACTCGCTTACAATTGAGTTTATAAAACACTCGATACAAATTTAGTTACAAAAATGTAACTTCGCTCACGATTCTAATTGCTTCTTAAAAAGCTAATTGGTGAGTTATTGATGATGATCGAGCTTGAATCTCCTTTTCTTTGATTTCCCTCTTTCTCGAATATATTCACCAAAATGGTGATTTTAGGGTTTTTATGAGAGAGGTTGAAGGATGTTAATAGATATTGTAATTCGTAATTTAGGAGAGAGATTGTGGTGGTTTATATAACAGCAAAGTCTGTTTTTATGGGTTATGACCGTTAGAAGTGGTTTAGGCTGTTTTTAAGCTATTTTCCAGAAAAAGCTGAAAAGCTGTTTTCGAATTCTGTAGAAAACGATCGGTCGTTTTCTACAGACGACCGGTCGTTTTCCAGAAAACGATCGGTCGTTTCTGAAAAACGATCGGTCGTTTTTTCGACCTGCTCACTGGAAGAAATTGGACCAAAAGCGATCGGTCGTTTTTGTCCAGTCGATCGGTCGACTGTTCTTCTGGCAGTTTTTCGGTCTTCTTCGAAAGCCCATAACTCCTTCGTTTTAGCTCCGATTTTGATTCCGCTTGAACCTATGGCTTCGTTAACGAATGCTCTATCATTTAAAGACCTGAAATGTACGTTTTCTATTTTTGGACAAGACAAGAGTTATATCATCGAAATCATAAAATCATTAAACGCATAATCAAATTAATAATCAAAATCATTATTGAACTCTATGTTCAACAATCTCCCCCATTTTGATTATGACAAACTAATGATGATTTTACAAGATACAAGAAAAATATCTCCTCCATTTTAACAAAACGCATTTACACCAAAATATATCATTTTTCTCCCCCTTTGGCATTATCAAAATGCAATAAAAAATTATGGGGTTATGTGAAGGGTTTTTTTAAAGAAAAACCAAAACATGAAAAATGTAAATATGATGCATATACCCGACCCAACTAATCACATATATGTAAATAATAAATTAGACTATACCGCATATGTGATGTGAGGTCGAGTCCGCTCGCTAATGGCATTTGCATTGAGCGTTGCCGATTCCAAATAGGTGGTATCACTTGTTGGTATGCCTTCCACCTTTGTTGATTAACGGTACTTCATCCTTGATGGTGGAGTCGATCTTCTTGACTTCCACGGCTTTTGTCGGCGTTGCCAACCACTTGTTGATTTTCTCCTTTTGGATGGAGATACCTTTTGTCGGTTTTGCCAACCACTTGTCGATTTTCTCCTTTTGGATGGAGATACCTACAACACAAGATTTGTCTTTTTGTACCCAATTTCTTTTGGGTCCGACATTGTTAGTGGCTCGGGTCTTTACTACCCATTTCAAATCGCTTCTACTAACATGGAAACGATAAGGGCATCTAGAAGAAATATGCTCATTTCTACTACAATGAATGCAATGCATAGATTTTTTCGAATATCGAGAACTATGCGCCTTTTTGTAGGAAGTTTTAGAAGTATGATGAGCGGTTTTGGTTTGAAAACCTAAACCTCTTCTATTATTACAAGAGTTCGGCAAAACTCTTGAAGTGCTCCCTTGTTTAAAAACAACCTTTTGTATAGGAGAAATAGGAGTTGTAGACAACTTAGAAATCTTAGAGGCTTTAACGAAGCGGGGTTTGTTAGAAGTAGAGCCAATGCAATCAAAACCTATACCGCTCTTATCCTTAACATCTTTTTGACAACTCAAAATGTTATCTAAAACGGTTTTACCTTTAGAAAACTTTGAAATTGTTAAATCGAGTTTTTCAATGGAAATGACAAGCTCGTTGTTTTTAGTTTTCAACGATTCATTCTCGGTTTCTAAAACCTTGACCTTGTCATTTAAGTTAAAAGCATGAGAATTCAAAACCTTGTTTTTGCTTTTAACTTTATCGAAAGCATCCTTTAACTCTTCAAAATTTTCTAATAAATCGCAATCAAAAGAAGATGGTTTTGAAAGAGTTTTAGCAAGTCTAGAGACTTCATTTTTAAGAAAATTGATCTCGGTTTGTAAAGACTTGTTTTGAATGACGAGATCATTGTTTTTGTCTTTCAAGTCTTCCTTTTCATCATCAATTTCATTAAATGAAAATGATAAATTTGAGCTAGACTCATTTTCAATTTTATCTCTTTTCAAGGATCTTATTTCTTCATTGAGAGAAGAATTTATCCCTTTAAGAGATTTGACCTTCTCTACAAGCTTAGGAACTTTGTCGGAATAAATTCCACACATATGCATTAATTCATCATGAGATAAAGCTTTTACCTCATCGTTGTCACTTTCGCTTGAGTGGTCACTTTCGCTTGAAGACGATTGGTTGGACTCATTGTTGTCTTCCATGGCCATATAGCAACCAAGATGCGCGACTTCATCTTGGTCGGAGCTATCGCTAGAGCTAGAATCGAATATCTTCTTCTTGGCTTTGCTCTTGCGATTCTTTAGGCAATCTCTCGCCATGTGTCCTTCCTTGCCACATGTATAGCAAACAAAATCGTTAGAATAAATTGTATTATTTGACGATTTACCTTTATGTTTGCGTTGGTCCTTTAGCTTTAGGACTTCCTTGACGATTCGAATGATTTCCATTGAATTTTCGTCGTCCTTGGATAGCTCATTGCTTTCGTCACAAGTCGTTCCTTTGAAAGCTATCTCCCTCTTTTTCGAGATTGGCTTGTGACTATTGAGGGTGATCTCGTGTGTAATGAGTGAACCCGTCAATGCATCAAGAGAGTATGTATTCATGTCGTGCGCCTCTTGAATTGCGGTGACCTTTGGTTCCCATTCCTTCGGCAAGCTCCGAATCACCTTTGAGACCATTTCCTTACAAGATAAATGCTTACCAAGAGATGTTAATCCGTTAGTAATAGTAGTAAATCTAGCAAGCATATCGGAAATGGTTTCACCCTCGCTCATTTTAAAAAGCTCATAGTCATGAACTAAAATTTGGAGTTTGCACTCCTTAACTTGGTTAGTCCCTTCATGCATTACTACTAGCTTATCCCACATACCCTTAGCGGTTTTACAAGCGGAAATTTTGTTGTACTCGTTAGGAGAAACGGCACAAACAATAGCATACATCGCTTTGGCGTTCGTAGAGTAGGCTTCTAGTTGAGCATTATCTAGGTCCTCTACGGGGATTGGGCTCTCGCTATTTTCGGATTTAGGAGCGGAGTATCCTACTTTAATAATCTTCCAAAGATTAACATTATAGCTTTGTAGGAACATGCTCATCCTATCCTTCCAATAACCATAGTTTATCCCATCGAAATAAGGTGGAGTGTTTGGGGATAAAGCTATGCCGGATGCGAAGTTGTATAAGTTAGCCATCGGGATCTTAACTCTTAAATCGTTAGATTTCTATATGCAAGAGCCTCGGCTCTGATACCAATTGTTGGCCCGTGCGGCTAACCTTAGAGGGGGGGGGGGGTGAATAAGGTTTTGACGATTTTCGCCTAATTAAAATTCTAAGCAACTAACCACCCAACTAATGCAATTCTAAGCTTAAGCGTTATAACAAGAGTTAAAGAATTGCTAGAATTACTTAACGCAAACAAGAAAATAAGCAATAAAATAAGTTGCGTAAAGTAAAAGTAAGGGAAAGAAATTGACACCGCGATTTATAGAGGTTCGGCAAACGCGCCTACGTCCTCTCCTCGGTACTACCGAGTATTTCACTAAAAATGTTCTTGCGGATATTACAAATCCTATTGAGCTCAATCGACCGATTGGCTCACCCTCTACCCGGGGTTCCTACTCTTGATACAAGTGCAAGAGAACACGTCTACGAGTCTACGACTCCCCCTCAATTTATGAGTACCCGAATGAAAAACCTAGAGCTTTTAAGCTTCACTTGCTTACAAAGCCTCTACCCGTTCACTCGCTTACAATTGAGTTTATAAAACACTCGATACAAATTTAGTTACAAAAATGTAACTTCGCTCACGATTCTAATTGCTTCTTAAAAAGCTAATTGGTGAGTTATTGATGATGATCGAGCTTGAATCTCCTTTTCTTTGATTTCCCTCTTTCTCGAATATATTCACCAAAATGGTGATTTTAGGGTTTTTATGAGAGAGGTTGAATGATGTTAATAGATATTGTAATTCGTAATTTAGGAGAGAGATTGTGGTGGTTTATATAACAGCAAAGTCTGTTTTTCTGGGTTATGACCGTTAGAAGTGGTTTAGGCTGTTTTTAAGCTATTTTCCAGAAAAAGCTGAAAAGCTGTTTTCGAATTCTGTAGAAAACGATCGGTCGTTTTCTACAGACGACCGGTCGTTTTCCAGAAAACGATCGGTCGTTTCTGAAAAACGATCGGTCGTTTTTTCGACCTGCTCACTAGAAGAAATTGGACCAAAAGCGATCGGTCGTTTTTGTCCAGTCGATCGGTCGACTGTTCTTCTGGCAGTTTTTCGGTCTTCTTCGAAAGCCCATAACTCCTTCGTTTTAGCTCCGATTTTGGTTCCGCTTGAACCTATGGCTTCGTTAACGAATGCTCTATCATTTAAAGACCTGAAATATACGTTTTCTATTTTTGGACAAGACAAGAGTTATATCATCGAAATCGTAAAATCATTAAACGCATAATCAAAGTAATAATCAAAATCATTATTGAACTCTATGTTCAACATATGTATTTATATTTATATGTATGTTTATATAATTTAGATGGCGTTTGGTAGTTAGTGACGGGTTTTCGTGGTGGAGGAGGGGAGAGAGATAGAGTGGGATATAAAATAAAAATACAAACAACAATGTATGAGAGAGATACTAAGAGAAGAATGGAGGAGAGAGAGAGTAAATGAGAGATAGAGAAATAAGAGAATAAACCGAATTAAATTTGATTAGTTTCAAAAGTATTATGTTTTGTTAATTTTTTTTTTTTAATCGAAGCATATGTAAGAAAACCAATAATTGAGTATAGAGAGTCGAGACTACACATCACTCTTGAAAACAATTATTAAACCCACTCCAATTATTAACTACACATGCTTACAATTATCAAACTACAATTATTAATTACAATTATGCAACTTTCTTGTACTATACAATTATTAACTATAATTATCAACTACAATTAGCAACTCTGGGATTCAACTACTGTTATCAAATTTTGTTGTACTACTACACATTCCAAATATCAAAACTCTGGGATTTGACTGCTTACAACTTCCCCTTATTTTACTAGCAACTACTTGTAAACTGATAATATTTCACGCAAGTTAACTAGAAAAAACTAGCTGACAACAAAAATGACATTTTAAGTTTTAACAGTTTACTTGCTAAAAAACCATTTCAAAGCATTTTGTAAGGTATTTGTGATGGTTTCTTAGATTGTATTTATGTTCAAATGAGCTATCGACCTGGAAGAGCATTCATCGACGGTGCATGTCCTTGGGTATGTCAATGCCCGTGTCGAATTAATTTATTTGCCTAATAGCAATCTAGCTACTAATCACAACAAGGACGGACCTATCTTTTTAGTATAATCCAACATATTACCAACTGAAGCTATCAATGAAACAAAATTGACCAACGTGGTAAATAAATTTATAATTAGCAGCGTTTTCTACTTGAGAGCCACTCTTCTTTAATTCTATACTAACCCAAATGCAGAAAAGGAGTATCCCATAACATATAAAATATATAATTATGGCCGTGTGGCCTTTTTTCACTAAACGAGTATCTTTACAAATAAAAAAATGTATCTACAAAATGTACAATTATTGCATGCGCAAAATTAATACTAAGACTTATATTCATCCATTATAGAAATAAGAGAACAAATACAAAATTGAAAAACCACACGAAGAAAAAAAGGTATATCTGGTAGAATTAATCACAAGATGACACAGAAAGTGCTACACTAAGGTCATTTGAGGTTCCACATGTATACATTCTATATGTTTCTATTTCTTGGTGATAACCTACGGCATTTGTTGCAGCAAAATAACTTCCTCTAACGCTGTCTCGCGTAGAAAAAATGATCTCCCTAAGAATTGGTTCATGCCCGTTGAGAAGATTTCCCATGCTCAACACTTTTCTCCATGACTGGTTAGCTGTGGGTGGGGTGAACAGATTCGCCACCACTTCTCTCTCATGTTCCCTCACTTGTTGCTTTTTGTCAAAAACCTGAAACAATATAGTAAAACCAATATTATTTCATGACTGTAACTCTTTTCGCACTGCCGTCTTTTCTAATCTAAATCGAGAAAAAAACTAGTTTTACATAACCTGTCATTCCTTTTTCTACGCAAAGCCTTAAAATACACCTCTATCTTGTAAGCCAAAAAGCATCGGACTGCTTTCCAAAATCGATGTTTTCAAACAATAAAGCACAGCTAAAGCGTTGTGCACAAGCTTTAGTGATAGTGTGACTTTTTTATATTCTGGAGCGTGAAACAGAACAATATTATTAAGCTTTTCTGAAAATAACGTTTTTTTTCCAATAAGAGTAGAAGGCAGCTGTAAGGCGATGATTCTTAGCGAGTTTTTCAAAAGAAAGTCCAAAACGTAGAAGCATAAAACTTATAGTAAAAAGTCTAACCCAAACAATCCCCAAAAGGTAACATAAATATGTGGTAAATATGCAGAACTTGATTAGCTAGAGCAGAGAAGATGATTGTAGGAAGGGAAACAAAAAGGCATTAACCATAGAAGAGGAAAGAACAACTTATAATGAAAAGTTTAAAATGCTATATTCGGAGTATAATTTTACCAGATTAACTCTCTCTTTCACTGAACTAATCCCCATATTAGGCTGGTAATAGTTGTAGTAGTCATTGAAAATTGCTTCTGACAACCTTGGTGATTGAAAGAACTTGCGATGAAGAGAAGCTGCAACCGTAAGCAACTTCTCAACATGTTCGAAAACAACACATAGTCGTCGCATGTCATCAAACATCTCACTGTTCTCAGAGAGAAGATTTGCTGCAAGATACGAAGACTATATAAATGGAAAATATAATTTTTTGCACACCGAGCTTAGTAGTTGATACCTAATATTCATAATTCAGCCACCAATCTACGTATATTGAATAATTATTACACAAACCTATCAAAGTTTTTTAATTAGAAACCAATCTAAACAAAATTACAAAATTTGGTACACTCACGAGACACGTCTAACTTATAAGAATTTATAAGAGTCTAAAAGTTTAATTAAAATTTTAGGGTGCGAGTTGGTTGATTTTGAATAAATTAATGTTCAGTACATCGGTGTAATCTAATAAGTAATAAGAACATAACTAGTGCTTTTTAATTGGAGTGGTAGTTTTAGTGTACTAAATAATTTCATTTTGTTTAAATTAGTATATAAACTGTGAAGATTTAACGTATGGTCTACTAATTGTTAAAAGTAGATGTTGATGAACAAAAAAGAAGTTTTTCCTAAATAAATGTCTAAAAATTTACTATAAAGTCAAAGTAAAAGCTAAAAAACGTATACCTTGCAAACTCTTTAGAGAAGAGGCCATAGTGAGATAAAGTTGATCTATGTTGATGGTCATTTGCTTTAACGTGCCAAAACTAGTCTGGTTCAAAATACCAGCTGTAGCCCGGAAAGCAGTACAGAGCATTTGTTCCAACAAAAGATGAGGTCTCAAAGTTTCTAAATAATGAAGAACCTACATTAAAATGGATCAACTTAGCAGCTATTCTGAACTTCCACATGCATAAAATTGCTTATTGTAAAATGTAAAGTCTACAATGTGGCAGAGTGTTTTTTTTACAAAAAAATGTGTATTAGATAATTTTCTTCGGTTTCTTAGATCATTGGTTCTCATACTACTTGGTCTCTTGGTACTGGGGGCAACAACACAATTCAAATGCTTTACAATAACATTGCTTAGTATACGTTGAGGACGAAAAGATACGCTAGATTTGTGTACACTGATAACAAAGGAGAAATACACTAACAAGCAGAAGCAAATAATACGAGATGGACCCTAAGACCTTCAGAACCAAAATTATGACCACTACCCAACCACTCTTTCTCCCTTTACTGGAAAAGTACATACTCAAAATAATAGCTTATAAAAGATTTTTACACCAATTCTATGAATTAACAAAATATGCCAACTTCAGCCTTTAAATTTATTACTCTTAAGTCTTTAATAGTGACACTTTTCGAAATAGGGATAAATAAAATTGTTTTTACTTTGTCTTATAAATTATACCCTTAAGAGTTGAGAGAATATGTTTATAACCCATAGTGCGGATCTTGCTCCAGCAGCCCGACTTAATTGTTTATATACCTGTTAATTAATTAGATTATTTATTTTGACATAGATTATTTATGAAGGGAAAAAGTCCATAGCAAGGGGCAAAAGTCGTTGCCCACCCTCCACCAACAAAATAATTTTTTACAAAGGATTTTTTTGCAAAACAGAATTACCTTTTCTCCCTCTCGATTAGGATCCGAAACGGGTTTTTGGTCTGAAGCTGCCAAAACAGGTGCATCATTCCAAATCTTTCGCCACAAATTCCCATTTTCAGCCATTCTATCTGAAAGTCGTCCTCGAGGAGGCCAATTATCTTCTTCAAAATCATCATTTTCCCAGTCTCTCGGTGAATGCCATCTTATAAAATCTTCAAAAACAGCATCTGGATTTGCTGCTTTGAAAGCAGACATATCTGATTCGAAAATTCACAAAAAGATTCAAAAAATACATCCATTGACTTAAAATTCTGGCTTTACTTTTTGCTCATAAACAGAATAGAAATGTGCGAACCAAAACTAGTCAATGGTAGATAAAGTATTAAATTTATAAATTCCAGTGATGAGATCTGGCAAACTAAAAAGTCAAATTCCAAAAGCTAAGCGAATAAAATATTACTATATGCCCCCCTTGAGATAGGCTGATCTAATAGGGCAAATAGAAGTGGCCATGAGAAAAACAGAGAAAAGACGAGAAGGGAGCAAAAGATGATTTGAATACATTAGTTATTACCTGAAGCTAAGATATCTTTCTCCAATTGGGCAGTAAAACTCTGCGACAAAATCAAAATTACAGGTTTAGCTGTTAACATCAATGAATTTTTGGAAATAATAGGATCTAATAATCAAGAAACATTAGGAGACAGTGGTCCTCATCCTATATTTATAAATGAAAGAGAATGAAAAGAGAGGAAACAATGAGCAAACAGGCTGTATAAAAGGATTCAAGAGAAGATGAAAAGAACACCATGTAATTTTGCAAAGTGATCAGCGACATTTATTATTCAAGATTTTGAGAAGAAAAAAAAAAACTCTAGAATCAAAAGTTCACCTAATAAATTTTACAAAGTCAATCAATAGTTGCAAGATGTGGCGTGACACCAGATAAACATAATCAAGAAGATCGCACGACGAAATATAGATAATAAAGTCAAAGATGACGATGAGTAGCAGAAATAGAGATAAGATGTCATCTTTTTGTAGTATTGCAGAGTCTATGTACTTTATATCTACGACATACATGCAAAAAGAATTCTGCTTACTGAAAATTTGCAAAAGTATCACTAATGTCATAAGAAATGGAAACGGATATCACCTTCCAGGCAACAAATTCGCAAGGTTTGGAGACTGCGTTACCAATTTTGAAAAGAAACCATTGTATAGATTTTATTATTTTGGCTCAGGATCAATAATTACTTTTACCTTTTGCTGATACTTGAAGGACCTTCGTCCTACTTCATTCGTGATTTAGTTAGGAAACACTTAGTAAAATCCAATTGTTATACAACTTAATAACACACCTTGTTCCTTGGTAACCTCTATATTTTATCTGAAAGTGATATTATCAAAGATAAGCGTGAAGCTTGCATTAGACTATTAAAATGGAAAAACCTTGGTAACATTTACTAGATAAACTAAATATATGTTATAAAGTCATCTACTGTACCTTAAAGGATACAATCAAATATGACCGAAAGGCCGCACTCATATATAAGATGAACATAGCAGATAGGAGAAGTGGAAGAAAGCTAGCTAATGACTGAGACCATTAGAAAAGTAGCCCATTACATTTTTTTTAGAATGAAGGAATGTGAATAGTTTATACAAAAAAGTGCTAAGCTTACAAATGAATCCCCAAGAGCTTCAATAGCACGGAGTCGTTCTTCATGCATGTCTTCTGTCATAAGTGGTGCTTCCTAAAAATTATTTTAAATCACTCAATATTCTGTTTATTAATACTCTCAAAGCAGCAAGAATAAAAAAAACATAAGGTAATGGGTAGAAGTAAAGCAAACCTGGGTGAAAGGAACATGCATTTTCTGGCACGTTTTCAAGAGCATCATACTTGTAACGCCATTGGATCCTTTTCTATTATCTAGATGCCTTAATTAATCAACAACATACGAAATCATAATTAGTTAACCAAAAGGACAGTTTGGGAATACGAATAACAAGAATTCACACATACATATTATTTATGTTTTCAAAAATCATTTCATCCTAACGACTTTTAGCAAAAGTAAATACAAAAACTTCTTATTTCCAAATGTCCTGCATCAAATTTTAAAATATTTGCTTTATTAATTTTATTGAAAATAAGCTGATTGCCCATCAATTTCACCATGTGATTGCTCCAAAATAAACAAGGAGCAACGGCAATAAACACTCTATCCAGACTAACGGTATTAGTTCTTCAAGGTTTTTTTTTTTTGCAAGTCTTTAGTTCTTCTATTTTCCAATGAAATGATATGGTTGTGCAATACATGGATTTATAAGCCTAGAGAAGAACTAAAAGAATATCATCTGGGGAACAATGGCTCATCCTAAAAGAATATCATTCATCAAACCCTTTTTCACTGGTTAAAGACATCGGCAATATCGTCAATGAAAATCATCAAATAAGAGAAGAAAAGTCGCTTGGTCCAACCAAAAAGAAACTACGACATACCCACAGGTAATGCAAAAACACGTCAATTTTTTCCACCTTTATTACAATGCTGTACTAAGTAACCACAGTCTTATTCAATTTTTAAGGTCTTACACAACAAATCTCATGACATAATAACTCATAGCTAGGCACTATACCACTTAATAAGCAGTATAACCGGTGATTAAATATGGAAATAAGTATAACATTAAACATATAATGCATCATGAAATCGAATAAAGCCGACAAATAAAATACTACATCTGATAGGAACTGAAAGAACCTCATCAACGTTCTTCAAGATGAAAAGCCAATATCTTCACCTCGTCAGAGGTCAAACTAACTAATTAATCAATTTACTATGTAACATAGTTATTCTTACTGCATATTTGAAAGTCATTAACTCGGCCTAGAGAATGTACATATTATACCTAGATATGAAATTAAACAAATTATAAACAGACGAATGCGACATTATTTTTTAAGAAGTACCCAGGCATCCAGCAAAGTAATCAGAAAATATAGTGTGCCTTTTATATTATAAAGATCAGGAAAAGAAAAATAAATCTCTCACATGCTTAGTTCACCTGTCTCGTGACTCAACATGAGTTTTCCCTTTTTCACTAGCTTCCTGCACAATAGATACATATAGCTTCATGACACAACAGGAATAGAGCTATTGCTTGAAAGTATTTTAATTATGTATATTCTGAGGAAGGTTTCATGTAACAACTACCATTTGATCAAGAGGTCGATTGCTGTTTTCATTATCAGGATTTTGACTAGTGTGACGCTTCTTCTCAATGCAGATTGCCAGCTGCAGGTAGAGAAAAATCACAAATAGAGAGTTACAACCTGTGAACTGAAAAGTTAAGGGTTGATCTCTTTAACTTTACGGATTCACAGTAGTAGCAGTATAAATACACATTATTTGGATGGGTACAATCAAGGTTTTAAAAGGTGCTAGGCGGGAAGGGTCCGCCTGGAGCCTAATTGGCCGCCTTTTTCCCTTTTCCCTGCCTAGGTCCACCTAATGCCTAGGCGTCTGGCCCTCGCCAAACGCTTAATCACCGCCTACGCGGCCGTCTAGACTGCCTTCTGAAATACTGGGTACGACACGGGTATCATATCCCATACAAATGCATTCATCTTAGTCGATAGGCGTTGGGTTAGATGCGATAATGTGTACTATCGATTATTTCTCGGTTTTGTAAATAACTTGTCATTTTTCTTTTAATTTGTAAATAATTAAACTAGGATAAGATATAATTAGACCCAGCATATGATTTTTTTTCTGACATTAACCACGCTAGTTTATTTTTTAGTTTTCTAAAAAAAACTGAAAGTTGGCCCAACGGTACTGGACACCCGTATCTTTCCCATATCCGATTCATGAAAGATAGAAGAAGTCAATGATACTCCAAAATGCATATCTAATACTCCAATCCCCGAATCATTCATATCCATACCTTTATTCATTATAGGAGGGAGACTCAAAAGAAAAGGAGTATTGTGCTACATAAAATACTACCAAGAAGTAGATTCAATCAAGTTCTAAATCCTAAGTGGGATGACTGCCCCTCGATGTTAAAAATCCATAATAAAGCAACAAAAGTTCAAACATATGAAAAGGAATGTATTTTACTAATTTCCTTATAAGAGTGAATGTACCATGTGTAATTTCTGATTGACCAAACAAGTTGACAGGTTAATTACACCATCCATTGGCATCCATGGAAGAGGTTGAGATTCTTCCCAGCACCAACGGACTTCTCTCACAAATTCAATCCAAAGCACAGCTATAGCTAATCACATGTGTACACAACATAATCATGATAAATAACTAGACACTATAAATAAAAGCATAAGAAATCATAATTAGAATATAATCCTACCACGTATATTGCAGTTTCCAAACCATAGTGAATGCAAACAAAACTGTGCAAAAAGTGACTGAAGTGGGGCGCCTTTAATAGTCCGGGAACTTATATGCTCAATCTCAGTAGAATCAAAGAGATGTCCTGCAAGTTAGATAAAATAAAAAATGGAAAAAAAAATAAGAATTAACTTATCAAATAAAAAAAACTAAAGATCAAATAAAAAAACTAAAGATCAAATAAGAGTAATTAAAAGAGGCACTAATAGGGGAGCAAATTTATCCACCTCTCAAGATGTAAACCATGTACTTACATCAATCTTCTAAGATGTTAACCTTATGATGAGATGTTAGCATTAAAAAAAGGAAGCAAACTACCGGACAGTCAAACATGTGGAATTATATATTACATGGTAGATTTAACACAAGATCACATTTACTTAGCTCTACTACGAAGTTGAATTGTAAGAATGGCTAAAAATAAGAAATACCCCTATGAACAATAAAAGCATTAATACCTTCATGGAAGAGATCTTTCAAAACACGATCAAGAACAGTCGGGGGTGGTATTATAGCAGAAGAATTCAAAGTGCCAGGCCCCGAGTTCTCAACTGCCATAAAAAGAGGATAAAACTAACTTAAGTTCACATAAAAACAGAAAAATAAAATGCAAGTATCGGAAATGAAATCTATACAATAGGGAACAAAAGACAACTACAGTCTCTCCAAACCTGACACAAAATCTTCCATAAATTGAGCCCGAAAGGAATTATTCAAAGCATTCAGCAAAAGTTGCAATTGTGAGGCAAATCCAATTCTGTTGATGACCCCATCAGTGCTGAAAAGTCAAATGTTAGCATAGTTGATTTTTAAGTAGAATAGAAAACACCGCTGGTTGCAAGTATTATACAATTGTGTACTATCAAAACAATCAGAAAATTTATAAGGTAAGCTGTTTGTAAATACATAGCACTTGAAAAGATTTGCTTGATAGATAAATTATAATTTGTATTGACGGCCCATTATATATTTTCCTAACCTTGTTTAGTTGACAAGTGTCAGTGTAATCAACTTTTTCAAAAAGCATATAAGTTATATGATATAACTGAAAGAGAAAACATTAAAGATTCAAGGGAAAACACCAGAACTGTAACGATAATTATCCCTATGTTATAGAATATAAAGAAAATCTCCTTACGAATTTGTAGATATGTTTGGACAAATGAACCACTTCTCAGCTTCATGTGGAGTAGTATTTTCTATCTCAGCCATTTCTAGAGAGCTTTCAACCGTCTTCTCTCTCCATACGGCAAGCAAGTCAATTCCTGAATTTTATATCAATATAGAACCGTAGAGATTACTCCCACAGCAAAAACGAGGAATACTACTAGTGTACACCAACCTATCATGGTTTTTCGATTTTATACACCAGCCTACAATATCTTGTAAACTTATAAGTAGTAGCCTTAATTAGTACAGCCATGTTATTATTAGCATAAAGGTTAGTGTACAAAGTGATATTACACCATAGGATTATAGGTTGGTGTCCAAAAATGGCATTTACCACCCTAAAAAAATTGTCGGACTTGATTAAGAAAACGTGAGGTTTTCCATTAATTTAGACAAATAGCCTGATTTGATATAGTAACTGTTTAGTTAATGTACCAAACCTCAAAGATGATAATCCCTTTGTCGCGCAAAAATAGGCATGCTTCTTTTACACACAGATTACAGGCTAAGAAAATTAGTTGCAAAAATAAATAGGTTCACATTATCGTTAATTACCCAGGACTTGGTAACCGTAACTAAGTGTACCAAATCTGATAGATGACACTCCCTCCATCAGTCCATTGTGCAAAAAATAGGCATGTTTCTTACACACAGATTACAGGTTAAGAAAGTCTGTCACAACAATAAATAGGCTCATGTTTTCATTTCTTACCCCTGAATCAATCATGGTTCCTATAATTGTAGTTATTAGTGCATAACAAATAGAAGTATTGGAGAAAAAAAACTATCTTTACCGGACTGAGGAAGTAAGTTGGTATACAAAATTGAATATTCATGATAGGTTAAGAGTATAAAAACATTAAAATAACCCGCAAAGAAACTCCCTGAGTTCCAGTATAGAGAAAACAGAATAAATAGAAACAGGAATAAGAACCGAAATAAGGACACACACACACATACATATTATATATAGAGCACAAAATATTTACCTTTGACAGGGTCTTCTGCAGAATACCAATCACTCCAAGGACAATTATCGTCCCATTGTCTTTTATAGTGGTTGCCGCCGCCATTAATTTCACCAGACTCGCTAGTACCTGTGTCCTCTTTTTGTATTTCATCATCACCATCATCATATGCAATGCTTCTATACGTTAGCTTCATCGTAAACTGAACCCTAAACTGATGCGTTGACAAGTCCAACGTCGAAAATGCCTTCATGTAAAATAGAAAGACGAGGAAAACTGATTAACAAATTGAGTGCCAATCTACAGAAAATCAAATAAATAGAACACCAACCTAAATACTTCAAGGAAAAACACAATAGATATATCATTATTGTTCCATCATGCTTGTGTATTCAGCACCGAGCGACACAATCACAAATGAAGAAACAAACAATGAATTTTAACTTTTAAGCACTCCTAGATATTGATAGTTTTGGCATACTATAGACTTTTCGTAGATTAGCATCTAGATTGTCAATATTGATAGGTTGGTATGATAACTGTTCAACTTTGTCTAAAATGTTGCCTACATACTAATTTTTTAAGCATGCTATATAATATTAACAAAATTTATAGTTAGTGTTACATATGTGATCTTTTCCCGAAATACTTGCATCAACAAAATAATGCCTAGGAGAACTGAATACACAAGAGTATATGGCATATAATTTACAGAAAAAGCTACAGGATAAAGATTTATTCACTTGCTACAAAAAAACTAGATTGGATAAGAAACTTACAAATTTAGAAACAAATAATTCATACAACCCCTCCAGATGCATGAGTTTCACTGGAACCTGGCTACCAATACGATCTGCCTCGAATCTTCTTGTAAAAACTGTCCCCATACTCTGGATACCGATAAATGCTTTACGAGAAGGATCGTGTACTGGAACAAATGCGGGCCACAAACTACATAAAAGGTGAACAAAATAATCTTTTATCGACTATCTAAAAGCAGGTTGAAAAGAAAACCGATAGAACTCGGGTACCATACTGCATGTATGAAGCTAAACATGTAAAGAAATGCGCAAGTTTGCAAAAGGAAAATAGACACTTTCTTACACTAACCTAAACAATAAGTACATCAACCTATCAATAAACACAGTTTACGGACCAATCTACACAAAAAGTAACAATTAGTGCACGACCCATAAAAATTCAAAACTCAGAGTTTAGATACCAATCTACAAAAAAAATCTAACAATCAGTATCCCAGTTTATACCAAGTTGATATTTTAATATTATTTCAATTTTCTAGTAGATTGATGCTTACTACAGCCAGGTAATAAAAACATCACTGGTAGTTTGGAGGTGAAATCGAAACGCCGGTGTACTATTTGTTTCACGTTGTGTAGATTGACCCGTAGACATGAAATTGGAAAGTATAGTGTACTAATAGTTACCAGTTAATAGGTTGTGTACAAATGTGATAGTTTTTTCATTTTTTAAAAGGTCAAGAAAGAAACTGGGGAAGAAAGGAATTTTTCTTTCAAATAATATGTTGGAATTCACCTTGCACAATTTGACAAAGCAATGGCTATAGCACTCAAAAGCTTACTGGCCTCCGGGGCATCTAGAACTACACCGCTGGCACTTTGTGGAGCAATCACCTGGAAAATTAATTAGCTGCTCTGAATAAACTTTTGTGGACATAAAAGAAAAGGAAAAATATACACAATATACATTAACCTATTACTATCAGCTCTTAACAATTAATTTACCAACATATCGAAATTCACAATTTAAACACCAGAACATACAAAATCAAACCTTTTTTTACACAAAACTATCCAAATTCACGAGGTCTTAAAGGCTTAAACTTTAACACTGCACTGCTGTACCAATGTTAAAATTTGTAGTTTCTTGCTTACTGCTTAGCACACCTGGTTGAATAATTAGTACATAACTAGTTCTTTTGATTTCAAAAATTGTATATCAGTATAGTGTCTAAATTTCGAATCGGATTGGTTGGTCAACTAATTATCAAAAACTGATAGGTTGGTCATTGGTGTACAAAGGTGATAATTTCCCCAGTAAATACACAATCTGAAATGAAAGATGATGATAGATACCAAAAAATCCTTCACCCCAAAGGATAACTGCAGGTCATGCAAAGTGCTACACCAGTCACGAGTTTTTCCTGTATTAAAAATAAACGCCATCAGTTTATTTAAGAAAATAAACCCTGTACAACAAATGCGGATATTTGAAGGAAACGAAAAAACACATTATACCATCATTATTGTGTTCAAAGTAGTACTCCATACTATAGCTTTTAGCAGCATATCTCAATTCAAACCTGACCATGCATAAGCTTTTCGAATCGTCCACACAAACTGCACCCTTTTTCTACAATAGAACAATGCAAAATTATTAAAAACATAACAATAGCGGTAGAACTTTTACTATGTATAAATAAGGACTTTCAGTTGTAACAGCAAAGTGATCTCAAATCAATTTTTTAAATTAACTTGGCAAATGAAAAATATGTTTGAAGTCATAGCCTAATGACTCACACAAGGGAGTTGTTTCTAACATCTCCATCTCCAAGTCAACCGTAGCGATTACAGGTAATCATATCAGCTCACGGCTCATCATCAGAACTAAATTAATTTAATGTTAATATGATTTTTTTTCACAAGAAGTTTCAAATCTAGGCTGCGTCGGGATGTTTTGCAAAAAAATGTAAAAGAAAAGAAATGTTTTACATAAAATCATGGATACAGCATTAACATTTTTTTCCAGCACATTTCTAACAAGGATTTATTGCATCAAACACATCCTAAGATTTGAAAATCCAAAAAGAAATCCTAAAATAATATCTAAGAAGAAGTGTTGTCACTCGGCTATCTGCATAATCAGTTCCTAAAACAGAGACTAATCCCACCTTCTTTGAGAATTCTATGCTTATTGCCACCTACAATCCTCTATTTCGAAGTTGCTTAGGAGGTATATGGCACCTAAGTTTTAAGATATATATCAAGCTTTAAGGTATCGCAAGGTGAATAGTGTAGAATTACCATCGTGACAGAAAAGAAGCAGACCTTATAGAGGAAACTACGAACCTCCCAACAGGTTAAGTCGCACATATTTAGGAGAGTTCATATAAATGAAGTAACGAACAGTATGTATGCAATTTACTATAAAGCACATAGGTCAGGAAAAGTACCAAAAATCCCAAAAAGGCCTAAATAAAAACAAGCCACATTACTCTTCTTATTCAGAAAATGCAAAAGTTGGTCATTATAAAATAGTCAAAGAAAGCTACCATCAAATTTTTTGGACCATCAGCCAACCATTGCCGGCAAGCAGCTTCTATTTCAGATATGAACCTAGAACACAAAAACAATAACCAAAAAAAAAAAATATGTTTACCACTTCATTCAAATCAGACAAGCTAACAATCTGATGATCAAAATAAGAAATTTATATGAGAACAAGAACAGATAAATTGAAGCAGATAATCTGTGGTTCGTTTACCTTTCCCAAGAAGAAGCGAGGGTAAAATCATCAAACCGCTCAAACTGTAAAAAAATAAAGGCTAAATTTAAATTAGCATGTTCGTCGTAGCATACTATAGTCCTTGTAGTATCTTCCCTTTGTAACCTATGTCATTAACATATTCCCCTAACCAAACAAATTAACAGTAACATTTTCTCCTACAAGAACACAACTTCTGTCTTTTAGGGAGTTGGATTATCCCATGAATAGGATGCTAAGTAAACATGGCCAGCTAGACTTCAATCAAGAGCAAGCTAGACTAAATGCAGGTCATAACTGACAACATGTAAAAATATGTATAAGAAACTCTACACTTGGTTTATGCAAAGAAAAGTCCATTTATCTTTAATGCCTTGAGGCACGAAATCTAACAGAAACTTTTGGACAAAATAAGACCCAAATTAGTTGTTCTGGTATACTATTAACGACGAGTAATGATCGTCTACCACCTTATTCTGCCCTTTTCTATAACCCTTGTAATTAACCAAAAAATCCGATTCCAAGATAAGAAAAATGAGGAGTTTAAGGGCAAAATAGGTGCTAAGTTCCAAAATTTTGGTTAGATAATTATACATCTAGTTCAATAATTTTTCACACAGAAACGGGTGACAATTTATAAAAATTAGAGAAATTTTGGAAAAAAGAAACCATACAATTTATATATAAAATCTGAAAGATAGTTATTTGAACCAACACAATATCCGTACTTATAAAACTTAAAAATATATCCCAAAAATTTATTGACATATTATTATAAAGTCATAACAAAGTTATTGGCATTGTAGACGATCGTGACTCGTTTATAATTCACTAAAGAAAAAAAACGTAATTTTGTATGCATTTTTTTACTGAAGAAATGCGATAAAGCTGTATTTACACTCACCAATTACTGTATTAATGATCAAATTTCCAAATAAAAACAACTATAATCAGAATCAAAATACAAAGCAAATGAAATTCAAATTTTAAGAAAAAAAACTTGGGACTAAAAGTACTAAAAAAGCAAAGAAGCTCTAGATAATCAGAATAAAAAAACATATTTGCATGCATATAACTAGGAAAAAAGGACAAAACTATATTCACCACACCATTTACAGTATTAAATAACCAAAAAAAGAATACCAACTAAAAAACAAAATCAACATTAAGAGCAGACGCATTTTAATTTTTAAACAAAAATACTGAGATTAAAAACTACTACAAAACCAAACAAGCCTTAGAAAGGAGTACCCAGTTGTCTTATTCCTGTAAGTTTACCTATTTGATGCCTAACGAGACCTCATACGAATGATATCGAATAAAAAAACATAACTTCCCACTAAAACTGATCAAATACGCCATAACTTTGGATATAACTATATTCAAGACACCATTTACAGTAATAAATAACAAAAATACCAACTACAATCCTATAAACCAGAATCAACCTTAAAAGCAGACTCATTTAAAATTTTAATAAGAAAAAAGGTGAAATAAAAAACTACTACAAAACCAAACAAGCCTTAAAAAGGAGTACCAGTTGTCTTATTCGGAATAAGTTATTCCTGTAATTAGACCTATCTGATGCCAAACGAGACCTCAATATGAATGAAACCGAATAAAAAAAACATAACTTACAACTAAAATTGATAAAATACACTATAACTTTGGACATAAGTACATAACTATATTCAAGACACCATTTACAGTAATAAATAACAAAAATGCCTACTATAATTCTATAATGCAGAATCAACATTCAAAGCATACACATTTAAAAAATTCAATAAAAAAACTACTACAAAATCAAACAATCCTTAAAAATGAGTACCCAGTTGTCGTATTCCTGTAATTGGACCTATTAGATGCCGAACGAGACCTCATATGAACAAAATCGAATAAAAAACATAACTCTGGACTAAAACTGATAAAATTCAAAACCAGTGGTGTATTTTGATAATGAAAATAAGAGAAACTACCTGGTTACCATTTACAGTATTAGATAACCAAAAATAAAATTCCAACTATAAAACAAAACCAACATTCAAAGAAGACGCATTTCAAATTATAATAAATAAAAAAATGTGAAATTAAAAACTAATACAAAAACCAAAGAAGCCTTAAAAATGAATATCTAAATAGTATTATTCCCGTAATTGGACCTATTTGATGCCTAACGAGACCTTAAATCAAATATAAAAAAAACATAAGTTAGGACTAAAACTGATAAAATTCAGAACCAGTGGTGTATTTTGATAATGAAAAGAAGAGAAGGGACCTGGTTGTCATCTTCCTGATCTTCTTTGTTAGGAGAATCTATATCCATCTTGCTCGATGACGCCATTGTAGAGAGAGAGAGAGAGAGATATATAGAGAGAGAGAGGGAGATTGTAAATGTAATTAACGAGTTTTTTTCTATCGTTTTTTTGTTTTGGTCGTTATTTTTTTACTATCGATAACAAATGGTAATAAAGCGTTTTATCAATTGATTAGATTACCCAAGCTAGCTATGAATTGTTTCATTTGTAATCAAAAACACTTGTTTTTATCTGGGATAAAATTCATTTAGCATAACATTATACAAATTTACCGACTTACACTCATCCTTCGACGTATGGGGAAAATTTTGGTAAATTCATAATTCGTATATCAACAAATTATAATTGAGGCATCGACGTCAGTTGAATTAGACGTCGGTTTATGTTTTATGGTTTTATTAAAATATTAAATTTAATATATAAATGTTATGGGAATGATCAACCAAAACATATAACCACACTTAAAACCATATTTTTATATATATAAATGATTTTATTTCTCGTTAGTAAGGATTTTCCGTGTTTATGGATGCGTTTAATCTATTATTCGATTCATTTCTAATTTTTCGTTTTATCCTATGATTATTATCAATGTGTACGATTGTTCTAGCGTATTACTGTATCTCATAAGTTATAAAGTATGTTAAATGTAGAGGAGAAACTATAAATAACTTATAGGGGTGTCAAATTATACACCAACTACTAAAGTAGTGAAATAAAAAAAATGAGGGGTGACAACTCATCTTTTTTAACATATTTTAATGAATATGCATAGTCATGTATTAAAAAAAACGGAATTATAGGAAGTTTCGTTACCCCCGATATTCTGCCCTTCGCATCCCCTGGTTAAACATCTCAAACAGTTGTACAGAAAAGATACATAAATTAGTTTAGTCTTAGCCTTAAAATTGCGAAATTCTGACTCTTGGAACTGTGCCTCAAAACAGTTTGAATAAAGGTTTCTAGTGTTCACTTTAAACGAAATTGTCTTCATTTGGCCCATTAATTCTCTTTGCATTCATTTTCGGAAGGTTGTAAAGCTCTGATCTTTACGACAAATATTCTAGCAGAAGCATTAGAAGGTGCAGATAAGTAACAACCACATAGAGTAGGCAAGTCCGTATATCCGTACCCTATTAGAGCCTCACAATTACGACAAAGAAGAATTGTTTTTGAACGGTAAAGGCTGCAACTAATAGGTAGACAGTTCACCTTATCAACTTGTGTAAAACGGCTCATATCTATGCATACGAATGATATGAAACCTTTCCTTATAGATTTGCGATATTTAGAACCTATCCCGGAAGTTATTCGATTTGATGATGTTAAGTTCAAAGCGTAACCACATGAACCACAACTGCCAAGAAGATTATAACAAATTTAGTCTTTGAATGAATAGTCATATATATGAAGGCTTAACCTATTTGCTCCCGTTCATAATTATTTATTATAGCATTATGACGGTCACAAACAAGCAATAACAGGGATATCTTACTATATAAAAAGCCTGAAGGGTGTGCTGTGTATTAGTCTGTACTTTAATTGCATAGACAGCCGTACTTTTTTTGAAAGGGATATATTTATAAATAAAAGTTACGATAAATCAGAGTCAATCAACGACCACAGCTGGTCAGGTCAAATTTGTAAAAACGCATGAGTACCACTCTTTCTAGTACACACTCGTACTTTGGGTGTTTAGTTTGAAGCACTTGGATTAATTACATGTATAATCCAAATGTATTAGTTAGGGTCCATTTTATTTACATAGGTTAAAGTTTTACACCAATAGCCCTTACGATTGATTATATTTAATTCTTAGCTCTGTACATATAAGAATTTATAGCTTTATTAGTGACTACATAAGGGTAAAAAATAATCTACATAACTCATAGTAATCTATACTAATTTAACCACTCAATATATCATATAATTCCAGTTTGATATGTTTTAAATACTTTGATATGACTTTTAATTTGTAAAACATGAACCAATTTAATTGGTTATTCCAATTTTACGTAGTCAAACGATCATTTTTTAAAACCCTATAATTTTGTCCATCTAATTATGTGTCTTACTCAATAGCTAAAACTATAAATGAAACGTGTGTTAACTAAAACTTAGTTAGTGATAACTATTTTTTTGTATTTGAAAATATTATGTTTGTTGTAGGATATTATTATGTTAGTGATAACTATTTTTTTGTATTTGAAATTTTAGGCAATACTTGTGGGGTAGTTGATTTTTATGGAAATAGTGGGTAACAGTGTACCACATAATTTCACCAACTATTTGCCTAAAAGAGTACTCAGTGACAACGATTCTGGACCTGTCGTTCCAAATCAAAATCTTTGGTAAAACCAAATTGATTTATCAAATATGAGGTCTTATACTCATGTAGGTCCTGCCGTACCTTGTTGAGTTATAAAATATTCGAGAAAACCAGTGTTACCTGGTAATAGCTCATGAAAGAATTGAAATTTGTTTACATAGTCTCCATTCAATACGACCAAAAGCGTATTTTAGAGGAGTTGGAATGTCTTTCAAGTGGTTGCTACCACATTCTTTAAAGCATTTAAAGTTACCTTATCATTTCGCCTGTCGTCGAATGATAAAGAATTTAGATGCTAAGACATGATTGTCTGTACTATCATTCGCCTGTCGTCGATTGATAAGAGCATTTTGATATTGTGGCATTGACCGGATGAGATATTCCCGGGTCAAAAGACGATGCTTGATTTATAATCGCATCGTATTTGGATTCTTTCTGAGAATATATTTCGTGATTAATCCGAAATTCATGCCACTAATGCTCACTTTGAAAGACTAGTATGTGTAAAGATCACAAAATGAACTCGTAGAATTCTTGTAAAGAATTGAAAGAGTTATTGTGGACTTATCCAACCATAAGACGGACCATAAATATAAATGGTTATGGTTGATGCATCGACAATATGGTCACATTTTAATGTTGTCCACATAAATGCAGCACTTTCCAAACTTTTAGCCCTATCATTAAGTTGATGGCTCATGATCCGGATTATCCTGAAAAGTCTAGTTGACTTGATAATTCCGAAGAGTAAGAATCGAAATTTCGATTTGAATTACTTGAGTTTGGAAATTGAAATTGAACATCATGTCGATTATGTTCAGACCCAAAATGGACTCACGGAAAGCTTGATGATGCGACTGCAAATGATTGCACGCATTTCTTGGTCTTGCGCACCAAGATTTATATTTCCGTATGGGGTTATGCTATTTTGCTGCATTGGTCCGTCATGAGGCCCATAGATACTCAAACACCATATGCGTACCAGCTGGTTACTGGTTATGAGCCAGAAGTCTCATATTAACGTGTGTTTAGAGTGATTAATTAATATTTTGATTGAGCCGCTCTAGCGTTCAAAATATGGACCTCTAAAGGGGACATAAGTCGATTATGAATCCCCTGCCTATCATTTGATAGAGTAACCTTGGCAAGCGATCTTTTTACCGCATGATATGCGAAAGTGACATCGTTAAGACTGTTATCCCCGTCGTTAGGGGGAGATTTGCACGTTACCGTTGATAAGGAACGACGTGAAATAACGTGGCATAACCCACTCAGTCTTAGCTTGATCCCCAAAACTGCACTTAGTGATAAGTAAGTGCATAGACTCCCTCAAGTCTACCTAAATGCCAGACGCATTTAATGACTTTATGAGATGTCACGAGATCATTTATACCTGCTGCGAAATTCTTGCAAGGATAGACGTCCCTGTCGGACGCCGTGTTCCTGTCGTAACACGTTGCTTTGGCCGAACCCGCCAAGCAAAGGACGTTGCCGTCGGCCGTCAGTCTGTCATCCTTCCTAAGATATGAGGAAGTTGACCGGTTCTTAATTCGTTCAGCCCCAGAGGTGGTGAACTGAAACTCGTTTGTCGCACGAGATTATAAAGGATCAAGGAGATGTGTGATTTCCTCCTCATCCTAAGAATCTCGAAATATCTGTCGATCATGATATCTTAGACGATATTGAAGCGAAACGAAACTGTCATTGATTATTTGTTCATATATTCGGTGACGACTGATAATATGAACAAATTATGACAGGGAACTATGTACCGTTGCCTGAAGTCAACGGAGAATAGACTGTACTAATGGAAACTTGAAATCCAAGTAGACTCCTTAGCGAAAGTGTGTTCGGACCTGTAGATCCAACACCACCAATGTTAAACGAGCTCGTTTATTTGGTTATTCGTAAGGAAGAGTGATGAGAATAATGAGATTGTAGAATGCTCGCCTAGTAGCGCAAGGCTTCTCTCACACCTTGGAATTGATTACGAGATGGTTGATTTCCTCATAATGGACATTATAATAGTCCCCTACTTTACCAGTTTAGTAGTTTTCAAAAAAACTGAGAATGCAGCCATGAATGTGGTCACAGTTTTATCTCTATGGGGATTTAGACAAAGAGATATAGATGAAGGTCCCAGTGTGACTTCATAATGCTTGAATTAAGTAGTTCCTGACCACGGAGCACGATCTCAATTAAATGAGACGTTCACTATATGGATTAATATAATCCGAGCGGATGTGGTATACCCGTCTAAGTGAGTACTTGATTAGCTTGGGATACTTGAACAAGTATTATGCCCTTGCGTGTTTTATTACGCGATCCATTTTTGGATTTGCCTTCGAGATGAATGATCTTGGGAAGACACGGTAGTGACTCGACCTGATGATCGAGTCCCGTAAAGATTGAATCTAAGTCCATGATTCAGACTACACCCAGAAGGTGTTATGACGTTGTAGTCATCATGACGCTAAGTTGTCAGATTCTCCCATGATCGTTCGATCACTAGACATTGATATAGACCCGGTCCATCCCTGATGAGACGACAAAGAGATATTGAACCATGATGTTCATATCTAAGTACAATAAGCGCATCATTGTACTTGGTCTAATGTACTAGGACGAACATCTTGTCTGTTGTGAATGGTATAGCTCGACACAACATCGCGCTAACACGCTGCCATCGAAATGGCACTAAAGACACATTCCCTTACCTTATGGTAATTTTGGAAGTGGGCTAGTTTATCCCATTTGCGTCATCGAGTGTACCTACCCCCTTTGGTACTCGAATTAACGCAACCCTTTTTCGGTTATACCGATGCTGGTTACTTATCAGACCCGCATAAGGGATATTCCTAACATGGTATGTCTTTGCCATTAGGAATAAGGCGATATCTTGGAGGTCTTGGAACGACTCCAAACGAATCACTCTGATCTACTCGTGCTCTATGAGACGACTAGAGAGTGTATATGGCTTCGAGCTCGTATTAGCCATATTTGAATTACATATACTCTATCTCACGATCCAGATAAAACACCTGTCTTATTTGAGGACAACTTGTTGTTATCGATTAAGAGAGACATTACTAGATTATGCTATTTAGCATTTCTTGCCGAAATAAATCTTCACATATGAAGTTTAAGAGCATCCTGTCGAATGCTCGGTTTTTTCCACGTTATATTTTCTTGCATATAGTCGTGTGCAAGTAAATGAGGCATCCAGTCGAATGCTCGTACTCTTTATTCGAATATGAAATCATTGCACCCAGTCGTGTGCAAGTGAGGGGGAGCATCCAGGTGAATGCTTATTGCACTAATTACTACTTAGTCGAAATCCTCGCACCCTGTCGTGTGCAAGTGAGGGGGAGCATCCAGTCGCATGCTCGTGTACTCTTTTTGTCCTTAGACCAAGGTTTTTTCCCACTGGGTTTTCCTTGGCAAGGTTTTTAACGAGACACGTTCCTATCATATCTCACTTAAGATTGCCGAAATTAGGGGGAGTATCCTGTTGTATACTTCTTACCACTGTGTACTCTTTTGTCCTTCGACTAGAGATTTTTTCCCACTGGGTTTACTCTAGCAAGGTTTTGATGAGGCACCTGTTTTGTGGTTGATCCCTACTACTACCATTGTTGCACTCTTTTTCCTTCGATCAGAGATTTTCCCATTGGGTTTGCTCTGACAAGGTTTTGATGAGGCACACTGTTTTGTGGTTAGTTACTTGCATGATATTTCGGCCTATATCATTCGGCTACACAGTTTCTCCTAGGTACCGGTTTTGTCCCACATTGGGTTTTCCGTCCCTAAGGTTTTTATGTGTTTAGCACTGCGAATGAACTCGACTCAGATCGACTGCATGAAGACGAAGAATTTAAGACGTCCAAAGGGGGAGTGTTGTAGGATATTATTGTCCATCTTGGGCCTTACTCTATTGGGCCTCTATTGGGCTTTCCTAGCATATGTAACCCTACCTTCTATTATATAAAGAAGGTTAGGGGGTCTCTTGATGTAACTTCCCTACACTTATCAATGAATAAAAGACGACTCCTTTATCTCTCTATACTTGTATCTCCATATCTATATATCTAGCTAATATGTCACACAACAATGTTTATATTTCTTTCTTTTTTATACTATATGTTAGTCCATAATATAAATTATACAACAACATTGGTAAAGTATTAAAGAAGGCTAAAAGAATGGTTAAAGATTTATTCTTATTTCCTATAATAACAAGATCTTGTTCAAATATTTAATAATTTTTAGTAAACAAAATATAACGGCCCTAAAACATATATATACATATATAAAAAATAGACGGTGTACTGTGTACACATTGTTGGCATCTGCTTTTATATTTATTTATTTTAATAATTCATTCTGTCAAAAACGTACATGCTACAACTACTATTATCTCTGTTTGTTTCGTAGTAAAATATTTACGGAGGAAAAATATTTTTCGGATAAAGTTTTAGGGTAACTTTTGTTTGCATTTTATTTACGGGTGTTTGGTGCGTCAAAGGTTTCCCATGAAATTCTATTGAAATTCAAAAATCTATTAGTTATTTAAATTAGACAAATTCGATGCATAAATAAATAAACATTGTTCATACTTTAAACAAAATATTTTAAGATGAAAAACATCAAAAATTAACTAAAAGTCACAAAAATTAACTAAAAGTCACAAAAATGAATAAGTTCGTGAAAGTTTAAAAACGTTAGTGATTAAAATCACAATTATTTTGACGGGAAAAAAGCTAAAAATTTGTCTACTTTTCTGAAAGGAACTTCGTCAATATGTAAATGAAACTTAACCTAAACACATATTTTATTTCATATACGTCACTTATAATAACTTATAATTTTTTAACATATAAACTCATAAAATTATAAGTATAGAAGATATTATTGACTTTTGCTTTTTCAAATTTTTTTGGATTTTTTAGATTTTTCGGAATTTTTTGTTTTATTTTTTCCATTTTTTTGTTATTTTTTAGATTTTTTCCTATTTATTTATATTTTTATTGGTTAATTAGATTTTAGCTTTTTCATATTTTATTGGGTTTTTAGATTTTTCGGAATTTTTTGTTTTATTTTTTTCATTTTTTTGTTATTTTTTAGATTTTTCCCTATTTATTTATATTTTTATTGGTTAATTAGATTTTAGCTTTTTCAAATTTTCTTGGATTTTTTAGATTTTTCATAATTTTATTTTTATTTTTTTTCCATTTTTGTTATTTTTTAGATTTTTTCCTATTTATTTATATTTTTATTGGTTAATTAGATTTTAGTTTTTTCAAATTTTCTTGGGTTTTTTAGATTTTTCGGATTTTTATTTTTATTTTTTTTCCATTTTTGTTATTTTTTAGAATTTTTCGTGTTTTTTCCTTTTTTTTATTGGTTAGTAGATAGAATTGGACTAATTATTAAATAATTTTGAAAGAATAGACCCATAATTAATAATAGTTATAATACTAGTATTAGAAAGAATATAGAGAGAGGCTCCGTAAACCGTTTACAACTTTATTTGCGGGGTAATCGTTTCCCCCAATTTTACTGGATATGTGGGAAAAGTTTTCCCAAAAAAAATGTTTTACGTTAAACCAATCATCCGAAAAATCTATTTTACCCGTAAATATTTGTTTACCCTCATTTTACAACAAAACAAACCGAGCCTAAATAAAAAGTAGGGGCAATTAACAAAAACATACCCTACGTATATTATATTACCAAAAACATACCCCCAAAACTTAAATTACAAAAAACATACATATATATACTTATTATTTCTCTAATTTTAATCAAACCATAATCTAACATGTCTCTCTAACCGCAACTCTCTCTCTCTAATCGTACATCTCTCTCTAACACACGATAATCGCAAATCTTTCTAACACATGCTAATCAGCCATCTCTTTCTCTCAAAATAAGTAAAAACTCACAAAATATTCATATGCTAATTATAAAATGTCATACCCTAGTTTTAAAATGTCATACCCTAAATGTTCTGAATCACAATCAAATATTTAAAAAAGAGTTCATACCCTAATTTTAAAACTTTATACCCTAATTTCAATATTTCATACCCTAATTTTAAAACTTCATACCCTAATTTCAAAACTTCATAACCTAATTTTAAAACTTTATACCCTAATTTCAAAACTTCATATCCTAATTTTAAAACTTCATACCCTACATATGAATTTCTCTCAATACTATACATATGGATTCTCATCCTTCAACTTGAAACCCACAAGTTTTACAATAGTCTCAAATCTCAATAAATAGAAAACAATATCACCAATTTCATATATTTTTCATATATTACGAGATAGAAAACAATCTCACCAATTTCATATATTTTTCATATATTACGAGATAGAAAACAATCTCACCAATTTCATATATTTTTCATATATTACGGGGTATCAATCAGTGTAATATTTGTGTATTACGTATGTATATATATATGTATTTATATGTATATGGATGTTTATATAATTTAGATGGTATTCGCCAGTTAGTGGCGGGTTTTCGTGGTGGATAAGGGGAGAGAGATAAAGTGGGATATAAAAAAAAATACAAACAACAATGGAGGAGAGAGACTAAGATCAGAGAAGAATTGGTGAGAGAGAAGAATGGAGGAGAGAGATAATAAGGGAGGAGAGGGAGAGTAAATGAGAGATAGAGAAAAAAAGAGAATAAACAACATTAAATTTGTTTGGTATGTTTTTGATAGGTATGTTTTTGGTAATTTAGTTTCAAAAGTAGTATGTTTTGTTAATTTATCCTAAAAAGTATAAATCACGCCGCTACTACTTATAATTACGGAGTATGACATTTTCATGTCCCTTTTCCTTCAAAAATATAACACAAAGAAAAGGTTTATTTTGTAAATAGAATTGGCGGTTGGAGGGACGTTGTACGGAGAAAATGTGAAAAAAAAGGATGAAACTTTTGGAGGGCATAGCAAACTTGTAGATACTTTTTTTTATCGAGTCTTTAAGCATTTATCGAGTTTTTCAATATTTTTTTGAAAATCTGACAAAACTTGGTTTTTGAATTATCTGGGTTTTAAACCTAGCTATCACTACAAAAAAAAAAATCCAAATAGCGACGGGATTATTGACGGTATTTTTTGTTACGAGCTTATTAGCGACGGTTTTTGTGACGGTTTTTTTTGTTACGAGCTTATTAGCGACGGTTTTTATGACGATTTTATGACAGTTTTGTCAATTTGCGACAGATTTGTGACAGCTTTTTAAATTAGCGACAGGCTTGTGACAATTTTTGACTCTCACTGAATCAAACATTATTTTGTAGTTTATAGTCGTAATTGGTTGGCTGATAGGAAGAAACTAGAAAACTTCTAACTGATTTTTTTCTGAAATTCTCTATCTTGAACGGTTGAACCCTTTTAACTCAGAAACAATTAATAAAGCCTAACAATCTAACAGTATTCACAAACCTGTTAATAACAAGCCACTGAACAAAAACTCTTAAAACAGATTTGAAAAGCAAATATAACACCCAACATATTTAGCTGTCATGATAATATAGAGAGAATCATTTGATGATTTTGGTTTCTTGGTTTCTTATGGTATTTTCATGATACCAGTTCATAATGATTAAATCAAGATGCAAAAAAGAAGTACCTGTAAGAGACATCAGCAGCCTGTGACATGTTCAAACTAGACTTCAAAATGATTCACAAGTTCTATGGATGATTTAGATTAAAACTCGTCAAAATGATTCACAAGTTCCAACTTTTATTAAGTTCCCTTTGGATTTCATGGGTGGGACCAATTTGGAAGGGTTTATGGTCTCGAAACTGTTATGCTTGATACAAACGGCGGCTGTATTAATGAAAAATAGTACAAGTCAAGCCACGTAATAAAAACTCAATCTACTAAAAATAAAAAATAAAATACAATTTTTTTTTAATTAATATTTAAATTTAGGATAGACTTAACTAGGGTTTCAATATATTTATTTGAGTTTTTAATAGATTTAATTTTTAATACGTGGCTTAATTTGTACCATTAACGTCTGTATTAATCTTATTCGGTCTACATAAAACATAAGCCTTTATTATAACAACCCATGAGAAAAGAAAATGAGACTTTCGACGTGTAGTGATTTTGATCTTCTATTTAGGCATGATGCGGTGTACAATATTAGACACATGGCATTAACACGTTTTTTTAATGAAAATATTGTTTCCTCCAATGATTGAAAATATGCCAAGGCCCATTGTTTGCCTTGGTGTTTTTGCATTTGAATCTCTCTTTGTTTAAATATATACGACTAAATTGCATAATAAGCTAGTAACATCAACTTTATAATTATGACCCTTTCTCTACCATAACCATTAGTATTGCAGTGAATTTGTCAAAAACACAAACTATTCACATCTACGAGCCCACTAAAATCTAGACCCGTCCAATTGATGTATCTATTCAACTGGATGAAGTCTCTTCTTGTCCTGTTTCAACATGGTATCAGCTATAGATAGCAGCCAAAAAAATCCGCGTTTTGGACTCCGTACTCTGGGTTGAAATATGATTTCCTACAATTAAATCGCCATCATTTTTTACAAGCATGACCAATTAGGCAATTATAGATATTTCCACACATAAAATCAGGTTTCGTTTGGATTAAAAGCAACCGCATATATAAAAGATGGGCACTGAAAGTCTGAAAGATCATTTTCACAGGTTCGGACAATACAATATTACAAAGGGCACGGTTAAATTTTGTCTATTGAATGGTGACATCAAAATGGGCACATTGACATAGACACATGAAAATGTAATCACAAAGACGCCACTCACATTTCGAACAAGCCAAAGTTAAATAAACACATTGCAAATATACAAATGGAATGGACATTAAAACTGACAACCTCCCATGGCTATAATTCAGACTCTCAAATAGGACTTTGTGGGTTTGATTCATGGGGGCGGTAATAAATTATATAACTGAAATGACAATCTCACGAAACATTTATTTTTTCTTTGGACATCGAAAGAGGGTCACAAAACTGTTGCTAACTCATCTATAAGATACATACAATAAGTAAACCAATAACTTGCTATATGAAAAAGAGAAGGCGAGAGTTGTAAGAAAAAAGAAAAATACCCACTATTCATGGAATACACAAAAACTAAATATTCACTACAAAACTACTTCAAAAGTGCTGCAACCTTGACATACAATATAGAGAGCATTTAGGCCAAATCTACTGTCAATACAGAACTTGGGTTTTAATCTGCATCCTCTATCAAGATGTTCTGCATGAGCTTCTCCTAACCGAGTCTCCAACAGGACTAAATTAACCTGACATACAAAATGACAAAAAAAATCATAATAAGAAACATGGGTCCACGAAATGAAGCAAGTACAAGGGAGATGATATGCAGCGGAAAAACCAGGAATTGTTCATCGGTGGTGCGGAAACTAAATTAAGAAACTAACGCCAAGTACAGAAAACCGGGGAGTGCCAATTGACTACTTTAAACAAATTATACCCAGGAATGTGTAAAGGTAGATGAATTTTCTATATTTATGCAAGTGCTGTGGCACCTTACTGTTACTACTTAGTTCCTCCCCTGTGCTTTCTCTCAGTATTTCAATAGAATTGACTAAAAAATCCACATTCAATATAAGTTCATAAACTTACTTTCCCCTCCAAATTACGCCATCTTATAAAAGAATAAACTGATTAAACCAGCTTATAAGAATCGGAACCTTATCTGCTTATGATAAACTAAAGAATGGTACTCGTGCAAACTTATTAACAAAGTTACAGACCATCCATCACAGGTATTACCCAGCATGACTCTCGCAATGAAAGAAATTTAATTTAATTTACTATTCTAGGGAGAAGGCAAAAAGACTACTAAAAAGGGTAGCTTCACTTGGAAAGGACCAAGTTACTGAACAGGCAATCGTATGATTTAAGGGTCAATGAGCAAGCAGCAAAAAAAGATAAAGTAAAAGCAATCACAAAGTAGAACCAAAAGGTGCTGAAACATATTTAAGGAAGTTACACAGCCCAAAACAAAAGATGGGGTAAACTGAGAATCTATATGTATACTACACATGCACATAGATTATCTGCCAGGCCCGGTGACGAAATGAGAAAAGCTCCAAGAGAAAGATAATTTCATCTTCAACACAGAGAAAATTGCGTGAATAATTGTATACCAAGAATATAATCCTAAGCAACTTTGTAGTCCTGTTCTTGCCTTGTTAATTGGGCACCGACTAATTTTAACATGACTGCTACCTCACGTTACTATGTTCCACACCAACTAATTTATATAAAATAATATGTCACACACCAGGGAACCGAAACAGATATTCTGAAATTTATCATTACCTCGTCGTCCTTATTAAGTTTTAAGTCACAAAGAGTGCAGTGAATCAACAATTGTGTTTCTTGCAATTCTCCATGCATGCATATGGGACACCAGACCGCCTTGTGCTCCTATAACCAAAACCCATATGCAGAGAAGAAGACAATATTAATTAGGTATCTTTTAATACTACCATGATAGTTTACAAGAGTTCACAACTAATTTTGAAGCATCTTAGGTGGCTAGGAGTCGAAGATAGAACACTTGTCACACTAGTAGCGATTATTAACATAAATAAGACATGATAATGGTACTACGATTAATAAGGGCATTTGTCCATGCTCTTAGATCCTTCAAAGTTAGTATTTTCTCAAATTTGATCTTTTGACAATGTTAAACAAAATTCGGTTCACGTAGTTATAAAATTGGTATTCTGCCGTATGCCTCTATATAAAAATTTGTTACTCCTATAACTTGTTAGTCAGTAGCTATTCCATCGAATGATTCTTGAAATTATCCCTTTTGCCATACTTAATACTTTAAATTAGTTAATGTGACACTTGCAAAGATGAGAGGTGGGCTACAAGACTAAAACTCAAGAAATAAATGTGAGCCCCTAATAACTTGTAGTCAGACATTAAAGAATGGTAGATATTAATGGTGTTAGTTTTTATTGATTACAAAATATTAAATTACATATTATCATACTAGTAATCGTGCCCATGCTTTGCGTGTGAGACGCGTAATGCGATAAAATTTAGAAAATAAGTGTAGTTATGATACAAATATTTGGAGAATAAAAAAAATATAAGAGTATAAGATGAGAAGACTCAAAAGAATTTTGAGAGCTTAAATAGGGATAAAAAGTGTTATTAGTTATTACTTTTTCTCTATTTTTTATGAGAATATGGTATTGTGGTAATTAATAAAAAAGTGTAAGGGTATTTTTGGAAAAAAGTGGTAAAATTTGGCAGGCTCAAAAAATATTGGGTTGGCTTATTATAATAGTATAGATACCATATTTTTACGCACAAAAAGAGAAGGAGATTATTAAATAGAAGCTCGAATATGAGAATGTGAATTGTACCTGCTTTTCGTTTAACTCCATATGCTCATATACAGCACGAGCTAAGAACTCATCTTCTTCATCTTCCCAAGTTTTCACATAGACTAAATGAGTAAGAAATGAATGCTTATCAAGGAAAAAAACACAAGCAAACCAAAACCAGTGAGAAAAAAATACAGAAAGTCATAAACATGTTCCAAGAAATGTTAAGTTCCAAATAGTGCTGGAAATACAGCTTATAACGCTTAGGAGAAAATTAAAAATTTAGATATAAATATGACTGTAAGATTATTTAAACGCTTAAGCAAATATATGATTTGAATAGGAAGCCTAAAGAACACACACAGTTATATTAAGTCCATGTGGTAATGCAAAATATCAACGAAAGGAAGAAATCTTTTATACTTGTTGTTGCAGGCGGTGTTCTGATATCCTCATAAAAAATTCTTTGCATTTCTAATAATATTTCTTCACATTCTCCTTGATAAGTTGTGTGCAAGCCTTCATATTCCCATACAAGATCATCTATTCTAGGTGACGAATTCTCATCCAGCTGTATATCTCTAATTTTATTAAGCTCATCAGCAACTATGTTCTGAAAAGTAGATTTTATGAACTCCTGCAAACAATAAAAAAAACTTGTTTTGTAAAACAAAATCAACGGTGTTTACTGGGCAGCAAATTATAATCGATTGTGTAAAACAAATATCGAACAATGTCAAAATGGCAGTATAGATGTCAAATCTACATAGGATTATATGAAGCAACATGTCAACGTGACGACGTAACTACAGCACTGAAAGTAAGGTCTTGCTGAACAATCTTACTTCATGATTAAAAGCACCGAAATGCCGAATTTATTTATTTTGGACAAATAATTGGCGGGAATTTTTCTCAAAAACTAAGGATAACAGACAAACAGGGGATTCCACAAAGAATAATTATATTGAGGAAAACTGTAATTTTATTGAGGCACACAAATTAATTGTTTTATGTGGGTCATTCCGAGCATCACTGCCCTAAGTGCTAACACACCTTTCACGCAATATTTTGAACCAAAAGGAAATACTCCCTCTTTTCCATATCAACGTTATCGCATTGTTCTTTTATCATACGTTTTATTTGTTGTCCCTTACGTTAACCAATTATTTCCTGGTTTTGGATATCATTTTCATAAATTTGAGTAAAATGTTACGACCCATTACCGGCCAAAATAAACAAAATCAGAATACAATAATTATATTAAATTTCGACCTAAAATCAAAACATACGAACATATTGCGAAAAAGTTAATGTTTAGCACTTTCTCACAGACTTTATTATATAAGAATCCGTATCTTACCTAATCCTAAATTAGATTTTAGCCCAGTTGTTTTTACAATAAAGTTTATAACCTCATACTAAAATCTAATTTTTAAGAGATTAATTTGATATATCATAAACTCATTACATACATTTTCATTTCATTTAAGCTGGTCTATAAATTCATACTAAAATCTAGTAATTTATCAGGAAATCAATTTAATATACCATAAACTCATATAACAGACAATTTCATTTCCTTTAAGCTGGTCTATAAATTCATACTAAAATCTAGGACTGGGTTCGGTCCGGTTCGGTTTGGTTTTTAGCAAAACCGAAACCGAGCATATTTTTCGGTTTCAGTCTTTTTATTTTTTGGACAGAACCGGACCGGGTTTTTTCCGATTATTTTTCAGTCTTTTTCGGTTTCGGTCTTTTTCAGTTCGGTTATCGGTCCGGTTCGGTTTTTCCGGTTTTTCACCAGCCCTACTAAAATCTAGTAATTTGTCAGGAAATTAATTTAATATACCATAAACTTATATAACACACATTTTCATTTCATTTAAGCTGCACATAATATCCTTAAGAAGAATTAAAATTAAATTAAATTTCAAAAACCTGATTGTGGAGAGATTTATCATCATCATAATGATTGAACCTAAATTTCCAAAGCAAAGTAGACCGGTCTTCTTTTATCCTTCTGTAACAGTTTTCTCTAAGCTACAATTTAATTATCAAAACACGTAAATAATAATTAGAGAGATGTTCGTATGTAACAATAAAATAGAGATTGAGAAAACGTTACCTTTAATTTCCAATTTGATAGATTGGTTTTGAGAGAGATTCGTTTATCGTCTCTCGCCATATATGTATTTCTTCTGCTCATTCTTTTAGTTTTTATGATGAAATTAGTATCAAATTGGCTTTTTATACTGTTTATGTTTCGGCTTTTTCATATTGCTACAAAAAAAACAATTTTTCCTTAAACCAAAACTACTATTTTTTTTATAAAGTTTTTGTTAAAAAAGCTGTAAATTTTAATATTTTATATTTTTTAATTGTTTAATTGACAATTTATAAAATAATAATATTAATAAATACGAAAATAAATAAATAAATTTTACAAATTTTTGTAACACACAATTTAGAAATAAAATAGTACTTTAATTCACACAAAAAAATGAAAAAAAATTATGAATACATATAAAAAAAACCGTAAACCTGACAAAAACCCGACCATTGGAACTTGAGGAAATTTGAACCCGTTAACTATATAATACTAGTTTTTAAAAAGCTATATTTTGATTATAAAAGCATAAAATTATTAAAAAGCCAAAATCTATGTTTTTTTTAGCTTTTTCATCACCAATTTCGGATTAAAAAAAATGGTTCTTATGACAAAAATACACTCAATCTTAAGCAGAAATTGTATGCTAAAACAATTACTATGTTTAAAAAAGCTAAATTATCTTTAAAATATACTAGATTATCTGGCCAATTTGAATGAATAAACCAAAAATCTAAAATTTTAAACTAAACGCAAATCTTAATTAATCTAGCTTTTAAAAATATGTTACCGAACACACTAACCGACTTTCTAAAATCCAGCTTTTTTACAGTTGATTTCTAAAAGCAACCTTATGACCTCAAAAGTTGATGTCAAACAGGAGTTACTGTTAAAATTTAACATTTTAACTAAATAATTAACCTTTTATTTTTTGTAGTTCGGTAATTTAGTAAAAATTACTCAGCCATCAAAATTACTCATAGTTTCATGAACAATTAAATATTTAAATATAAAATTCTCTCAATTTGTACCATAGTTTAAAACTATTTCAGGGGATGTGCCAATCATAACATATACTACATTAAAACATATGTACATTCACAATCACTGCAACTACGACAAACTAGAGGTTACTTTAAGAATAACCTTAGTATCATTCTATTATAATAAGCCAACCCAAGACAAATGAGGCTGCCAAATTTTACCCATTTTTTTCAAAAATACCCCTATATTGTTTTATTAATTACAATAATACCATCCTCATATAAAAAAAATAAAAATAAAATAACAACTAATAACACTATGTGTCCCTCTTTAACAACGAAACATTCTTTTAAGTATTATACTATTTTTTTTTGTATTATCCACGTATTTGTATCATAACTACACTTATTTTTTATATTTTAATTGCATTACGCGTCACACACGCAACGCGTGGGGCACGATTACTAGTATGAGTATAAACATATATGATTATAAGCTCCATCCTATTTAATTATAGTTTACAATAAAATATGAACAAATCTATATACTTATTTTATACCTGAGACACGGTATCAAAATAAAAAATACTCAATTTATTGAAATATCATAGTATATGCTTGTTTAGAGTAGAATGCGCCTTTTTAGTTTTTACAACGAGTTTACTTTAAGATTTTTACTCAAAGTTCCATGCGTTGATAGTTTCCGAAAATTGAGTGGTGTACATGTTCACGGCGACAAGAAGACATACTTTCTGAGACTGGTGCCAGTTCAAGGCATCCTTTATATAGATATGTACACTTATACACGTAATCCGGTAAACCACATGACAAATGAAACAAGTTACTTCCTCTAGTTTTCGTAATATTTCAAACAATTTGATCGCTATTAGTCGGATTATTTGACTCTTGTACTATTTCTCTTTTGCCAAGTTTTGCTAACTGCAGAAGTCCTGTTGAAGGAACATTTGTTGTTTCTGGTCGTCCAGAGCCATCAGTTGCCATTTTCAGCTGTTTCTTATCCTTCACTTTCTGTGCCCAACCAACAAGACCAACTTGAACATGCTCATCAAATATTGACTTTTTGAAATTGCTTCCCATCTTCATTTCATTATCACAGAATAAAAAGAAAAACAAAGGAAAAACGAAATAAGAATGAGACACTTATTCTTTTGGTAAAGAGTAAAGACAAAGTATGTTAATTGAGCTGGGGTTTCCCTTACTTGTGTCACAATGGCATAGAGAGGTAGGGTGCTATAACTGCAGAGTACTTGAATAAAGACCCTGGAACGAGATATTGCAATACCCGTTAATGAAATTTAATAACATAATCCAAGACGTATTGTGCAATGTATCCAGAGAAATTCAAAATCAAACCTACTTTTTATTTTTTATAAGGAGTGAAAGTTCAGTAAAAAGTGGGAGCTTAATATATGAATATGAATTCGTGGAAGTTCTCACCCTATAACGAGTCTGGGAACAATATATCGAACTTGTCCCATTATGCAGGAGTCGAAGCCATATTGAACCTACATTGACAAGTGCAGATTACACACATATATACATAATAGTTTAGAACACTAGGGTGAAATGTATCAAGGATCAAACATTACCCATATCCAGAAAAAAAATCCAATCTCGAAAGCATTTTGGAATAGTATAAAATGTATCAAGAAAAGGACAATGCCGGGACGATGAAACCAAAAGTGAGCATCTGAAGGTTTAACTACTATATCTCCTTCTACTGCAACATGCTTCTCGGCAACCTCATGAGCCAATTGGGTTATAACATGCTCCAACTTTGTCCCCACAGCAAGTAAAAGCTGAAATTTCAAAATTAAACAATAAGCATAAATATAGAACTCTTCAATATTTGAAATCATAATGATGTTAGAGGTGCATAAAAATGTCGATTTACCATCAAAGATCAAACATGTCGTATAATCTGCCTACATAGAGATCACATCAATAAATGCATTACAAAAATTTCTTTTATAGTTTTTGGATTAAATTCTTTTGCAAATTAGGGTTTATTGTAATTTAATATAGTTAAATCTTCTGAATCACTATAAATGGTTCACTGAAAAAACTAACAGCTGCAATTCCAAAAAGTTGCTTCAGGGAAGATAAAAGTGATACGACTTAAAAGGCAAAAACTATGATGATCTCAATGCAGAAGTCAGAAGAGACAATTAAAAAGTAAGGAGAATCAATTTAAAAAAAAATCCTAAATCGAATAATTATTAGAAGTGAATTACATTATATTTATATCGGGAAAACAGGTCTATTAAATGGGAAATAGGACAACTCACTATGAATGGTATGAAAGCTATCCAGAAGTATGTATGCCACCCTGTTAAACATAGTAGTTAATCATCAATCTGATGCTCAAACTACGACCGATTTATGTGCCGAAGCAATAAGTTAACAAAAAACATGATCCTGGAACAAAATCGAAAAAACATATTGTACTCCAATATCGAACATTAATCTTCTCCAGAAAAGCAATAAGCTTTACTAATCGCAAAGTAGCTTAATCGAATAAATTTAACAATAACCAAAAGCAATACCTATTTCCACCTATTTTTCTTTCTCAATCGTCTAAGTAAAGATAACGACCGCGTATTAAATTAACTAAAATAAATTTATTAGAAGTACTTCGAGTCAATTTAACAGGTAGCATACCACTGATATTCAGCAAGAGGAAGACAACCACAAATATCCATAGATACCAACTGCATCAACCGAAATCCATTATCAGATGGTATACATTTTAGACATAGAGTCATATTTTCAGAGAACTGCATCAAAGATCTCCAAGTATGGAGATCATTCTTGTAATTCACCCTAATTTTAAGATGCATTACACTACTAACAAATCAAAGAAATTAAAAGACTATTTAACAATAAATCAGCATTTTTCACTTGCCTTATACCAACGACTACCCTAAAGTCATCTTCAAGAGCTCGGATCATATACTTGTGAAAGTTGAACTTAGGGTTTCCTCTGCAGTGCGTCTATGGTAGAAAAAGAGAACAAAAAAGAAAAAGAAATCGACACCAACAGCAACAAAAGAATCCATATAGAAAAATTGTTGGGTACACCAGATTACTTATCAGAAATTACATATATTTGGAAAGACTTACTGTGATAAAACCAAGCCTTAGAGCGGCATAGTCTGACTTTGTGACGGAGGCATAAAATTGTTTGAAGAAGGAATGCTAAAATAAAATAAACAATGAATCCGAAGTTTTAGCAAAGACACAGAAGAAAAAAAGTAGGATAAGGAACAAACAACTAGTACTTTTTTTAGATAGGAATTACATACCAGCCAACCGATGATAGCCGAATTTTTACCAATACCAAGAAATCGGCCCTTAATGAAGTCATTTTGATGGACTTGAGTAAGCTTTGGTTTCAAAACTGCATGACAAAGCAAAAATTACAACTTCTTAATGTTTCAAAAGAAATCAGATATTTTTGTCTTGTGTATATTTATTTTTTCAAAATTGACCACTCTGCTTACACCATCTCGGCTTAATTTGGAAAAATGAGCCGGTTTGAACATTACGTTTTTCGAGTTTTGATGTTATACTAAATGGTAACTGTTTTCATTGAGTGAAAGAGAGAGAAACCAGCTTTGTAAAAACTCGAAGTCCCTCTTAAATTTGTTAATTCAATCCACACATAATATATTCAAAAGGTCAAATGTCTATTACTAGTTATGCAAGTAAACTCTACCTTTATCTGCATCAAAATTTTCTTTCAAAATGGAGTCCTCCCAATTTTTCCATTGACGAATCTAAGGCCACATAGATAATCATTAACAGAAGGAAAAAATAATTGGTAATGAATTAAATAACAACATTTATCCAACAAAAAGAAATTACAACTCACCTTTACCCCTCCAATGACAACAGTGAGTACACAAAAAGTTACATGGACAATGGCGAGTACGAAGATAAATATATGCAGATGATGTAATGCTTCAACAGACAACAATGGAACCTTGTGCTGTAAAAGAAAGAAAATGATTAGAAAGTTCAGCAGGTAATAAGTGCAAGGCAAAGCTCAAGTAAAAGACTAAAACAGGAGTAAAACGCCCAAAGAAGGAACTGATTACATTTGCATACAATTTATTTTACGCCAATCTACATAGACTCTACTGAATAGCCTAACATCCGATATTCCTATCATAAACTTAATTTAAGTTTTCATGTTATAATTTGTTTCAAGGAGAAAAATGGCCATGGTGTAGCATGAATATACTGCCATTCAACAAATATTAACTAGTTTTAAAGATTTGGTTTCTTAAGCACAAAAAGATTGCAACCATGAACATAATTTTGCTATTTACCTTTCCTATTACCATAATACAATTCCCTCCTTTGGTTTCAATTGATCTTAAAAAAAATATCACTTACACAGTACATCCTGTGTCTAATAGATTTGCACCAACGTAGATTGTAATGCTACTTTTACTAATAAAGAACTATTATTGAAAAGGCTTTATTTCTATCCTACCACATTAATCGAATTCCAGCGAGAAAGGCGTACACTAAAGAATAAGAACACATGTCAACAGACATAAAACCGAACACGGAACTAGGAAGAAAGAAAAATAAATATTGATTACCTTAGCAGCACAGTAATCAGAGCCATGAAATTCTCCAGCGAGTAAACGCCGGTGATGAGTAGTTTCTCCATTGCTAGATTCAGATGGGAACTTACAAGGAAGAAGGTGATGTGTAATGCCCTCTTTAACGCATATCTTAACAATACGGCTTTGAAACACAGTCAGAAGTAGAGATATAAATCCCAGAAGCATCAGCTCTGAACAAAAACAATTAGATCAGTAGTCTCTTTAAAATTAAAAAGGCTTTGTTTCAAATTAATTCCAATTTTAGGCAGAAGCATTGGAGCTTAGCACTAATTTCGACTATCGGTAATTATTTTATTGTCTAATGTCGCATAAGGCTGTAACTCTTACTCCACCAGGCTTTGATAGAGTGGCAGACCAAGTATAAAGTTTAGACCAACATGAACAATACTTTGGTGTCATTAATGTCTTCTTGCTAACAAAAATATAACAAAATGCTTTCCTTCAGTCTATTAACAAAATAATTCCTAAAACTGTTGTTCCTATTCCCCAAGGAATTATTAATTAAATCAACAGGGATAGTTTTTATTCAAATAATAGGTATGTATATTGATTTTTAGTTGTCGGTAGAAGATAGTAAAAGTAGATACTCCATACTATAGAGTAGCTGGTTTAGCTGCACATTTAAAGTAATCTCTCCTATTCCTATACATAGATGGGGGCATAGCAGATTTGACTTGACTTAATTTTTAGAATGCATAATTCATTTAAATGGTATAAAAATAAAAATAAACATCCCTAATTTCTGTAAAACCAAAACCTGGAACCTTAATCCAAAATCTTCAAATTACTTCTGACTTGTTCACTTTTCCTCAACATTCGTTTAGATATAAAAAAAAAAAGTTCAACACATTATTATTTTAGGAAATTTCTTGTATCAAATAGTGGTATCTTCTTTGATATTAATACTAATATGCAAATCCATAGAGTGCCCCGAGTGAATTCTCTACGAACTCTATAAGGATACTAAATTACTAATTATGGTTATTTAATCAAAAGTAGTAACTCAAATAAGCTTGTGTCATAAGAAAAGGAAAAAAATACTGCAGTTAGTAAAGTCAAATCAGTATAAGATCTAAGATACTGCAATTAGGCAGAGATATAAATAGAGCTAATTAAAAAACCAAACTTCTAAAAGTATTTGCATACTATAACAATAGCAACATATATACATATAGATTCTTCGTTCTCAACAATAGCAACATACTCAGGGATCACTCATTGCTTAATTTTGTAAGTGGAAACACGGCGTAGTTGGATTTCGGTCCGTTCCAACAAGAAGCTGCAACTCCTTAACCAACAGTCCAACACTAATAAGCATTTTGAAAAATGTTATGCAGCTTAACTCTTGTGAAGAAAAATTCTCCTTTCTCAACAATTAATGATTTAATAACATAAAACCTGAATGCATAATATGAAGTAAATAGTTTCTTTCGGTTTTAGGATGTTATACAATTAATATGAAGTAACACGTTTCCGATAAGTATAAGTAACTCAGGTGTCGGTTCACAAATTTTACTCTTATCCATAAATTTCCCTCGATTTTAGGTTGTTAAACTAATACAGTTAACATCAGTCACAGAGAGCTAATATATTGCAAGTCTGGAAATAGAAAAAGAACAGGAATAGAACTCAATATACTAAAATAAAGTAATGAAAGGCAGAGAAAAGAACCTTCTTTAATTTTCTGCAGAGCTTCAAAGAGTGGCTTTTGATTCTTCTTTTTCAAATACTGCACACGTTCAACATTCATTCATCAAACAAAAAAACAAAATAATGCCCACAAGAAAAACATGCGCGCACTTGAGACCGAGAGAGAAATATTGCCTTTCCGGTATAGTGAAGTAGTCGTTCGACAGCTAGAGAAATGCCGACGATAACAGTGCAAACTCCAGCGACCACCCAAGTGGGAGTGAACTCTAAAGTGCTCATTTCTTCTTCTTCTCCACCACCCATTTTACAACTCTTACTTTAATTATCACAACAATTACAATAGCAACTTTTGTTTTATACTATACTATATATCTTGTGTTTGTAAATGCAGGAAATAGTTGGTGGGCAATGGAAGCAAGCGACCTTTTGAAATGTAGCAACCAGTTACTATTAAGTTAATTACAACATTTGGTCACTCATTTTACACTTGGTTCAATGGTAACTATGTTTGGTTTACCAACTCTTTTAGCTCTAAAAAAAAATAGTTTTTTCGGATTAGAAAACGTCTAAAAAAAACCTAAAAAAGCATAGTATTTAATATTTTCATTATTTTTTTACCAAAGAATTTTTCTAGTAAAAGTTGTTTGTATAGATAAAAGTCTTTTATAAGTAAAAGATGACTTACAACTAAAAGTAAAAACAAGTTATGACTAGTTTATAAGTAAAAAGTCTAAGATGGTATTGTTTACACCGCAGTTTTTCTGAAGCTCTTTTTAAGTACCTTCTTCAAAAGAAAAACGTCAACGGGCAGTAGCGAATCTAAGTGGTGACCACTGGGCATTCGGGGCCACGACAATCCCTAAAACTCTAAAATTTACAAAAAAAATATTTTTTTTAATTATACAAATTCGACACCCCCTGTATTATGGTTGATGGCTTCGACCCTGCCAGCCAACGACCACTTACTTTCAACAATACTAGAAACGTAATATTTTATCTTGTTACAAACATTTGGCAGACGTTGTTGTAATCAGCTAGTAATTAATTTATTATGACTCGGTTAGAGTAAAATAAATTTCCACTCCTATTACACTATATATTCTTGTGAATAGTGAGGACAAACGTTTGAGAAAAAAGGGCCAGGCAAGAAAAACGTGGTTGGACGTAACGTTTAAATTCCCCTTAATTGTAATGTCTTTTAATAATAATGGGCCTATTAACAATTTGTTTAGAAGTGTGTGTGTGTCAATCTCTCGTCTCATATAGGGCTGGGAAAAGTTTTCGAAATTCCGATCCGATCCGACATCCGATCCGGTCCCGACTTGATTTTTTTCCGTCCTGATCCTGTACCGAAATAATTCGGTTCGGGATCGGATTTTCATTTCCAATCCCGATGGATTTCCCGACCCAATAGAATTAATATACATTAAAGAAAACTTATTATAAATATTACCAATTTATATTTATTAAAAAAAAATGAAATTACTCTCAAATCTACTCTATTTACTAAATAACACACTTTTATTTCCGTATGAGTTTATTGTTTCATATGTTATGTATTCATCTTAATCTTGAATAACTAAAATTATAACATTTTGTTCATACTTTTATTTTGAATTATGTTATTGTTTATTTTTAAAAAAAAATAATTATAATTAGTTGTCTTGTTTGATAATCAATCTTATAAACGAATACAATATCAACATAGTATTGTCCCACTTTTTGATTTTGTTTAAATCTAACGAACTTTTTAAATTAATTTATATTTTTCACTTTTTTATTTATTAATTTTGTTACTTCCGAATAAATAATTAAATTGTCCACAAAAACCCTACACGTCATTATTTTCTTCCACCTTTACCTACCTGTCGTAGGTAGGTAAAGGTGGAATATCCCGTCCCGACCTTTCGTGATCCCGAATTACCGAAAATCCATATTATCGGGACCCGACCATTTTCGGGTCGGAATCGGAACTTTTAAATGACATTCGAAAACTATCTGATCGGGACACATATTTAATCTTTTCGGGTCGGTCCGTTCCAATTCCACTCCTAGTCTAAGATGTTGTGATAAATTAGGAAAAAAAGCACTCTGAAGTTCCAGGAGTTATCAATTAATTCCAAGAAGTTTGAATGCTTTTATTAAATTTGAAGTTTTACCAATTTGTAACAGTTGTCTTCTTTCTGTTTTCTATCCCGTTTGAGAGTACTTTGATACATTTGTTTGTGTGGTTTTTTCATCCACATTTTTATTTACTATAAACAAATTAATAAAAATATGAGGTTTAACATCATTCAAATAGATAACATGTACACTGTCTGTTTGATACAGTCGGCGAAAGTATTAATGGGGTGGGATATTAGTCATGTCACGTAATAAAAACTAATCTACTAAAAAAAAGATAATAATAATAATATTAATTAAATTTAGGATAGATTCAAAGTAGGGTTCCAATATATTTATTTAAATTTTTAATATGTTGAATTTTTATTACGTGACGTGATTTATAGCATTATTGTCTGTATTAATCGAAATGTGTGCGTATAAAACAAAAACCAATTCTTGTATGTGGTTACTGTTGGTTTCCGTGTACGAAATAACAATTAACAATAATTAAAGGACTAAACAAGAATAAACAAAAACCAGTGTAATCTTTATTAATTTCGAAACTGATACAGAAATTAATGATTACAACATGTAGGTACTGAAACGTAAATAAAGCAAACGTTATCAGATTATTATTAATTAATAATCTGATGTATTGAATTGCAATAAATAGAAACTGCCGGACTGGAAAGTATAAACTTAACAGCCGGACTGTTCTGATTTAAATTGAAATAACATGACTGAATTGAAACTATTCTAATTACTGAATTTAATTACATAATTGAAATTACAGCAAAAAACAGAACTTTAAAGAAATTACAGAATAGTACAAACAGAATTAAAAGCTACAGCTAAGGACAGCAATTGAAATACTGAAATAAAAAGGACAGAATTGAATACGTAAATTAAATGGACAGAATAGAAATAAAATAAGACGAGGCTACTGTTAACAGTATGCCCTTAACCGATATTCGCCCAACCACCTTAAGGTTTCTGGTTGCGTTGGCGCTTCGATCCCAAGGTACAACGTCTCGGATGACTCACCGGAAACTGGCGACGAGTCAAGGTCGAGCTGTTGGTGGGTGGTTCTCTCTGTTTCTAAAATGTAATGCTACTGTTTAGAGAGATGATATATGCTGCTCTATTTGATTTCAGAATGTTATGTGTATATTTGACATGTGGGGGGTCTGCCTATTTATAGGCTTGCTGAGTATCTCAGCCATTAAGATCACTTTACTACTGTCAGTTTTCGAAATTCGACGAGCAAGCAAGCCCGACGAGCAAGCAAGCCCGACGAGCAAGCAAGCCCGACGAGCAAGCAAGCCCGACGAGCAAGCAAGCCCGACGAGCAAGCAAGCCCGACGAGCAAGCAAGCCCGACGAGCAAGCAAGCCCGACGAGCAAGCAAGCCCGACGAGCAAGCAAGCCCGACGAGCAAGCAAGCCCGACGAGCAAGCAAGCCCGACGAGCAAGCAAGCCCATGTGTGGTACACAATACACACATGTGTATGTAGACACATTACTTAATATCCACATGGGATACCTTAGTATATATATTGTAAAAATCACTTATGATTTTCCAATGTGGGATAACCCTCATGGGTTAAATCGCATTTCTTTTCTCATTTTCCAGTATTGACTTTATTGCCTCTTTCGAGTACCAACCTTCGAGTCCAATTATCATTCACACCCTTCCTCCGAATGGGTCATGCGATATACCGTTGCGAAGCTCGTCACACGAGCTACTCAAACGCATAGAGTATGGTCTCAAAAAACTGAGGAGTCGCATTAAAAATTGACTCAAAGATGATTACTGACCAATTGAAACAATTATGTTTAAATTACATATTTTTCAATTTTTCCAAGAGTTACAAGTGTGAATTTTGTCCACTTCCCCATTAGCAAGACATTCACAACCACAAAAATTGAGTACAGTTTTTATGATTGGACTTATGGGATTGGGAAAGTAAGGACCGGAGTGGATGTCTGTACTGGAGGGACCACAAAATAACTTATAATATGCTTTTTTTGTAAGTAAGTACAATACCATGGGCTCCTTTGTTTGATGTAATCCAGGTGTGGTGTTGAGATGGGATCCGTTTTTGGTGTAACATAAGCGGTATTTAATTATTCATTACGAAATTACGTGTAATTTTGACTGTTTAAGAACTTGTATCAAAATTATCGGAATGAAAAATTTTAAAAGTTGATAATATAGTTCAAATGTTAGATTTTATTATTACATTTAAAAAAAATCATTTTGACAATTTTGATATAAATTATAAACCGGTCAAAATTACACATAATTTCGTAATGAGCAATTAAATGGAACGAATATATTATTTATTAGGGTAGTGTATACTTAATTCGTTTGAACCATTAGATTAAAAAACAATCCGATCTATAGCAAATGTTAACAAAAACTATGGATGATTATGTGGTTTTTCCAATATCTAATTTAATTTTTCTATTTTCAACAAATTAGTATTTGATAAATTAAAAACAAATTGTAAAACACATTAAAAACTCAAATAAAAATATGAAACTTTAAGAGAACATACCCTAAATCTAAATACTAATCAAATACTCGGTATGATTAATGATTACTATTTAAGTTTAGCCTATACCCCTCCGATTTCATATTTTTAGCGTATTTTATAATTTGTTTCTAATTTATCAAATCATAATTTGTTAAAAATAAAAAAAATAAATTAGTTACTAAAAAAAAACCACATAACCCTTCATAGTTTTTGTTAACCTTTATATTGAATTGTTTTTTATTCAATCATTCAAACAAATTTAGCATAACTCTCACTGATATATATCTAGTACAGCAAAAACGCATCCTTGGGATTGCATTGGTAATAATAATATATGGGCCACTTATAATGTGTTTGGTGTGTGGCATGTTAGATTAGTATTAGAAATACATTGGACTAGAAATGAGGCTATTGGAGGGTATTTATAATATCACATGAGGATGGTATTTGTTTTAGTCCATGCCTTGCTTTAAATATTTTTTTACCTTATTTGACCTTTACTTTTGTACCAATATTTGGTCTTCAGGAAAATTTCTTCGTTATTACCATACCAAGTACGGTCTACTGTGATTTTAAGAAAATGAAGTGTGGTTAATGTATGATTGCTTCTGGTTAAAAACAATCAAAATAAAAAACAACCACATATATTATATTTTAAAGAAGAAATACTTTTAAAACAAAATATTTTTTAAAAAAAATCCAATTTTGACCCACTGATAAAAAACATATTGATATTACATATCCTACTAAACTATCATATGTATTTTTAAAATTTAAAACAAATGTTTCAATTATAATGGAATATACAGTGGAAATACTTTGTCTCATGGATCGTATTTTACTAGATTTATTACTATGCATAAAAAGGTAAAGTTGTAAAATAGTCTCACTCAAATAAAAAGCAACCAAACACTTCATTGATTTTTCAAGTATGTACTATTAATACCGTCTTTTTTTGTCATCCCGTCATAGACCGAAAGTATTGATATCTAATATTAATACCGTCTTTTTTTGCGTCATAGCACAAAAGTATTGATAGTCTCAGTACTACTAACACTGCAGCCAAACGAGCTATATGTATATTATTCAAAATAAAAATAACAAAAATATAAAAATGTTAATATGTATACATGAACATATACAAGAGATCATCATGATTATCAAAATAAACATATTACAAAGTATTCATATGATTATCAAACATATACGCAGGAACGGAACCAGAACTAAATGTTTGGGGATGCCAAAATAAAAGCACATAATTCAAAATATAACAGAAAAGCTAAATTTATATTAAAAAAATGCTAAAGTTCCCATATATGAAATAAAAGCTTCAAAATTAAAATACGATTAGTGCAAATCTTCAGTGATCTAATCATACTAATCTTACATGTGTCCATGCACGCCACACCCGTGACATTACTTGCAAATTGCAATATTTACTATTTACTAACTAGTATATGAAAATTCGTCGTAGAAAATTATAAAAATAATATATAATTTTGAAAGCGGTTGTCAAAAATAAATATTGAAGGGAAACGTTGCAATAATAACTAATTTATAAATTATTTTGAAAAACACTATTAATTTTTTTTTAATTGTAATTTGTGAGGTTGCTGCCAGTGTTGCCTCTAGGCACGTACAACACATGCTAATGTGCTGGGGATGGGGCCTCAAAAAAATTATTATTATCATTACTATAATACCACTATTAGCGTGTAAAAGATTTTCACTTATGTGGCTCCTACGTTTTTCTTCAATATCTCAGGCTACTAATCTATCCCACTACTAATCTATTAAGGTGTCAATTTTGTGGTGCAATATATTTGACTTGATAGAAGTTAGCTATCTTTTTATTCACGATTTATAAGCTAAGTGTATCCCTATAATAATAATTACATCTATATGTCTTACATGGAATTGCTACTTGTTTTATAAATAGATTTTATTTCAATTTTATTATTCATTTAGATATAGAGGGGAAAAATACATTTACTGTACTGTACTATCTACTTTTAACGATTTAGGTACCAAACTATCAAAGTTAACAATTGACGTACTGAACTATCATAATATTCATAATTCAGGTACTGCCGTTAATTTAATTGGATGAAACTTAGTTTCACTTTTCATTTTGGTCATATTTTTTGTAATTTGTATAAATTTAATCATCTCTTTTCGAAACATTACAATTTACAATATTTCTGCTAAAACACATACATATACATACATAATAACTATCTCAGTTTAAAAAACATATTACTTGACTAGATTTTCTTTGATTTTTTTTCTAAAAAAAAATAAATAAATTTTTTTACACTTTATCTAAAACGAAAATAAAATAAATTCTAGATTTATGGCATTCGAGCAAAAATTATTTGAGACTACATCACTATTTGAATACTTTCATGAAAAAACGACAAGAAAACTGTTATTTTTTTCAAAAAAGTATTCATTTTTTTATAAATAGAATATATTTGTTAAGTATTTATAATTTCTCTTTACACACAAACATCATCTATAATTTACATTATTTGCAATAATATGTATACATTCATTATATTATATATATTTTCATACCTACATTAATATAACATATATGTATGTGTGTGTATTATATATTTTTGAATTTATACTAAAATGAGACATTTCAGAAAATTAATGGTTGAATTTATGCAATTTACAAAGAATATGACCAAAATGAAAAATGAAACTAAATTCCATCCAACTAATTTAACGGTGATACCTGAATTGTGAACATTATGATAGTTCAGTACGTCAATTGTTAACTTTGTTAGTCTCGTAGCTAAATCGTTAATAACAGATAGTACAATACAATAAATGTATTTTTCATAGATATAGATGCATGTTTAGTTGCTTAGTTCTGCCATAATAAAAACTTAGCTTGCAAAGACCACCAAAGGCGTAATCATTTGCACTAAAACCAAACTAACTCAATAAACAAAACCAAATAGAATCTTGTTTTTTATTTCATTTTTGATTTTTTTTTTCAATTGATATAAAAAGGGCATCGCATTTTGAGTTTGTGTCGGACCTTCAAAACACTGTAGATGGCTCTGGGTGCTGCAAACCCTGGTCATAAGTACACATGCATAAACCAAAATATAGACATACACAAAAGTAAAAAGGAAACACTTAAATCGTTCGTACATTCTTATGCAACGAACCCCTCGTAATTATCGACCAATTTAACATTAAATCAATTTGTATGTTATATTTGTTGCTATCCCAACCTGGCAATTAGATGTTTAAAGAGGATTAGACAAACCAGAATTATTCCTCTCATATTCTGTTTTTTTTTTTTTTTTTTTGTTATGAAAAATGAGTGGTTGTGAAAAGTGGCAGTTGTTGAATTGAATGCTGAACATAAATTAGTTTACTTCACTTATAGGGACTTACAAACCAGTTCATTCAATGACTACAACACTTTATGTATTAAATTGAATTACTACCAAAACTCAAGCACATTATTATAGTAGAATGGTATGTCATATTGGTCTAAGGAGTACAAACGTCAACTTAACACTACTAGATTACTTACCCAAAAAAACAGTACTAATTGCATTTTACTCGTTAAAAAAAACACTAGGTTGCATTTTCGGTCCATGAATGATATTCTAAGTTACGAAACATGAAAGTACAAATCTATTAAGAATATCACGTAGTACACTGGAAATCAAGTAAAGAACATGGGAATGGAAGTTTGTACAACATTTGGTACAAAAATTCTAGAACAGCAGCATTTGTCAAGAAATTGAAATAATTGAAATTGACTAAACTCCAACAATTGCATGTTATGCCCTAATTGCAATCTATGAGACTAGCAACAAACTCATCAATGTTTTTATCTGAACTTCCACCTTCATCAGCAGCCTGCACTGCCAATGCCTTCCATGTCGTCGCATTTTTTCTAATCTCCATACCTTTTTCGCCCTCCATCACTTCCTTTATGTATCTTTCCACATTCTCTCTTTTTAGCTCCCCGTCCTCCCCCTCTGGACGGACCCCAACACCCCACACATCCGCTACGTACTTGGCATTCGTCGACTGATCGGACCACTGTGGCAAAGCCACCATAGGCACCCCTAAGCTCAGTGCCTCTAGAGTCGAGTTCCACCCACAATGTGTTACAAAACACCCTATCGCCTTATGTGACAACACCTCCAACTGACAGCACCATGACACTATCAACCCTTTCCCGTTAGTCTCGTTTATAAAATTAACTGGGAGTTTATTTTGTTCCGTTGATCTCACTACCCACAAGAAATGGAAATTGCTATTTTTGAGACCCATTGCTATTTCTTCCATTTGCGAGTCTCCGAGTTGAGCCATACTCCCAAAGGATACATATATAATAGATCCGTTTGGTTTTTGGTCGAGCCAGTATGTGTAATCATTTCTGTTTGGCTTGAACATGGAGAGACCATAGTCTTTGTCATCTTTGAGTCTTTTGTCTAAGTACATAGATGGTACCGCTGGTCCTATTGTCTTTAAATGAAATACTTTTGCCATCCAATCCTCTACCTATATATGCAGGTAACAATATAAGTATTTATTGACATTATTGTTTCGCACTCTAAAGAAAAAGAAAAAAGATTTGTTGTTCTTATTTATCCCCAATTAAGTCACTAATAACTAGGGAATGGATACAGAAACATCAAACAGAACCGTAGACAGCTTACTGAAATTTAAACTAACAAGATAAACTTGCAGGAAAATTTCACTTTTGTGCCATATATTTTGAACGAATATTGATTTAGTGACCTGACTTTATAAAATTTTGATTTAGTGACCTCGGTTTATTAAAATGATTGATTTGGTGACCTACTTAACTTCACAAGTTTTATACAATTACAATCCAACCCACATAGTTTAGAAATTAATAAAATAACCACTGATTTGTTAAAACTGACAAATTAACTCTTTAAAAAAACACGTTTTTAGATAACCAAATTTTCTTTAAAATAAATATTTTTCAAACAAGAAAGTGGGAGTTTTTCTCAAAACAAACTTAAGTTACATATCATGATTAAAAAATATTACTGAAAGTTTTTTCCCTTTTACCGATAACATTATGTCTCATCTGTTTGCAAAATTTTGAAGAAAGCAAGCATTTTTGTTAAATTTGAAATAAAATAAATTTACTTGTAGTGTTTATATAAACTAGTAGTTGTTTTAAAAAGTTAATCAGTATATTTCACATCTTTGCAAAAATTTAAAATTAAAATATACTATTCATAAGCTGTTGAATCAATGGGAGAATTTTTAATTCAATAATTTTTTTCTGCAAATTTGTATTTTTTATATATATTAAAATTTCTATTGAGTAAACAGTTTAAAAAAATATGTTTGAGACATAATTTTATTGACAAAGTGGAAAAAATCAGTAATATTTTTTAATCAAAATAAACAACTTTTTTTTCAAGAGAAATATCTATTTTCTTGGAAAAAATTATTAAAAAAATTGGTTATTCGAAAATGTGTGTTTTAAAAGAAACTGTAAAAGAGTTAAAATTGCCATTTTTAACAAATATGTGGTTTTTTCAATTAATTTCTAAACTATGTTGGCTGAATTGTAATTATTTAAAACGTGTGAAGTCAAAAAGATTACCAAATCAATCATTTTAATAAATCTAGTTCTCTAAATCAAAATTTCCTAGACTCGAGTCACTAAAGTGAAAACTCTCATACTATCATAATATATTTTCTCAGTATTTGTAATATTACTGGTACGACTATATAGCTTCCAATCGTACAGTTACATATATAGTTAGATAAAGGAGAAAATGTTTAGGACAAGTTTCCATTTTTTGAGTGCACGAATATGAATAATCATACAAGTTGATAAAGATGTAAAAACCTCTTCCTCCAGTTTGTGGAAGCTGTTACAAAATACCCAATCAGCTTTGCTCAAGTTAGAAAACTGATTCAAAACGATATCCATATAAGCAGTGGGCGTCTCGGGATCATAGACAAAAGAGGGCAAGTCATAAACCCGAAGTGTTGGTAACCCAGGAACTAAAAACTCATCCCCGGTAATAGGTAAACTCAGTTTCCCTTCATAAACATGATAGTAAATATTGTCAACAGCGCAAGATTGAGTGAAAAAAGCAGCTCCTACCAATCCAAGTCCTTTAGCCACCTCAAGAGCCCAAGGCATAAATGGATGATTATACACAATACAATTTACAGGCCATTCCGTGTTTCCAAATTCGACTACTTTCTCAGCCAGAGTTCTCGAACCAATTTCTTTAAACTGTGCGTAGTACTCAAGACCGGTTCCTGAAGGTGTAGCGCCTCCATCATCGTAGCCATCAGAAATCGTGTCGACACTTATGTTAATATTATCGGGTAGTTCTTGAAAATATTTACTGAACATAAATTTTGTGGTGAGGAGTGTGACTTTAACTCCTTTGTGTTGTAACCGTTTAGCAAACTGGAGAAGGGGGTTTATGTGTCCTTGTAATGGGTATGTCAACACTAGACAATGAACTTTACGTGATGTCTTTTGGCTCTCCATTGTCTAAAATATGAGTACAGTCTTAAGCTCTGTGTTGCCTTTTTTTTTTTTAATATTTGAGCGGTTCTACTTTGTAATTGTAGTTCTACTACATCACATAGTCATATATACCAAGTAACTAGGAGAGTGGCCCTTTATTTAAATAACAAGTCAAACTTAGAGATAGAAACTAAATTTGGATTTGAGACTCTTATGTTTTTATTTTATTTTTTAAAATCTAGTGCATTTTATTAGAAATAAGTTTTCTATAAGATAAACCCCACAGTGGTAATTACAATAAAAAAAAAAACTATTCTGAAACTTGACTAAATTAGTCATACAGGCCTATTATTACTAGGATTGGTGAGGCTAAAAACAAAGACCGGGAACCTCATGTTTCAAAGGAAAAGTAGCACCAAGATCACAACTCTCCTTATACCCCCAAACCCTATGTCTCCAATAGATCAGTTGTGATCTAAGGCGTGTAATTCTTGAATTTCAGTTTCCAATTAGCATAAGGCCCTAGTCCTAGATACAGTCTACACCTCCTAATAATTTACATAAAACTTTCTAATGACTCTAAGTAAAAAAGTCATAAAAAACGGTGGCGCAATGTAGCTTGTAATAGCAGCATAGTAATTTTCCTTTTATAACCAACATGCATCTATTATCAAAACTAATTAGCAAAAATAAAGCGCAATATTTTCTCAGACTCAGTCCTCATTAAAAAATTGACTTTTAAAGAAAAGTCAAAGCAAAACCAAAGCTTGAGAAAATTATCCTCATGAGATTTAAATATCTGTTCTTATCCTATGTATTGACTCTCAAATACAATATTTTCTCAGACTAAAGTCTTCATTGAAAAGTTGCATTGAAAATTCAGCCTGCTTCAAAATATGATCATCATGAGTAAGAGGTGTAAAACATATTTGGTTTACACCCTTTCTATGTCTTAAAGTAACTACCCCTTAGACAGCGGTTGTATCCTAGATAAATTCAAATTGGATTTGAGTCTCTTAGATAAATTCAAATTGGATTTAAGTTTCTGAATTGAAATATGTATCAGTCAAAAAGCACGTTGCTCAAAATATAAACTGGAGTTTATGTGAAGGAAACTAGCGTTGTTAGAAGGAGTAAATTGTCAAGTTTAACAGTTTAGAGTTCCGATGCGCATTTCTACTATTTTAATATAAAATAATAAGATATATAAAAATTAAAATGTATTTTCATTAAAAATACCTGAATTACATAAGGATTCAGTAAAGAATTACATTGTAAAACTTTTTAAATATATTTTTGTCTGAATTTAATTAATTAAATTATAGCAAAAGACTATTTAAAAAAAAATTATGGACTAAATTGGTGTTTCATGAAATGATTTTTTTTTTTAAAATATAAAACCAACGGAAACGCATGTTTCTCTCTTTCCAATCAGCGCCTCTCGTCCTTTCTCTAACACGGCGGAGACGTAGAGCTCTCCTCTATGCCAACTCCTTCGCCTACCGCTAAAGATGACGACGTCGACGGTGCGCCTCCGCCATCCCTAAACATGCACTTACAAAGTTTCTTATAACAAACAACATTCACCCATCATTTTCTCATTATTTCCTATCATTTTCTCCTGTCATGCGTTCAGGCTATTTTCCCTTTCCACTGAAATTTCTACTATAAGTGTTACTTGGAATTTGAAGATAATTAATTTGGAAATTTATTATGTTTGTATGGAAATTTGTTATTTTATGAAGTAGGTCTTACCGTCTTAGCTAGCATGTTTTTTTTGTTATGTTTGATTTAAATAATTTGCTTTGTGCATATATATAGTAGGCCGAAATACGTAAAATTAAGAATTTTTGAACAAGAGAAAATAATATTAAAACTGTTTGCATTTTTTCAATTTTCTACAAAAAGAAACGTTTTTGGGAAAAGTGTATAATTTTGTAGGTGTTGTGAGATTATTGGACTCTTGGGCTTATACTTTATGGGCCCAAGTTGGGCTTGTAACCCTACCCCTCTATCTATATAAAGAGGGATAGGAGTCTTGTATTTTACATTCATTCACATATTCCTTCATTAATAAAGATCATGTTGTTCTCCCCTCTCTCTACTTCTGTCTCCCTATATACGTAGCTAATAGTGTATTACAACACGTTATCAGCACGTTGCTCACGGAGAATATGGTAAACGCACAGATATTGGGTATCTATAAACCTTGAGGTTTATCCTGGTTTTTTTTAGGGTTTTGCTATATCGACCTTCACCAATATACCATGAAAACGGTACATAAAATCCTATTTTTTACTTAAAAAAAAAAAACAGAGTTGTTGCTAGCAATATAAGTACACGTTACATGTTTGACCGTAGGCTTAATAACATATGTTTGATTGCTGCTTGTTATCTCCCGTAACAATATATATGCATGCTAGTAACAAGACTGCATGATTTTTATTTGATACAAATTGTTAGTAACTCCCAGAATTGAAAAAATCCAGTGATGTATATGTAACTTAGCAATATGATCTTCTTTAAAATATGTCCAGTAGTACATAATCGAAGAATTAGCTAAATAAATCCTACATGTGTATATCAATGAGTTACTATAATTAATTAGACCTTGATAATCAATACTGTATTCACGAATCTGGGTAAATATTTGGCAAATACATGTGAACGTGGAACTTGCAAGTGTAAAATTGGTATTACCAAATAATTAAAATTTAACCTACTTGCATGTTAAAATATTTTTTTTACCATATATAGAATTGATTGGTAATTAAAAATATATTGTTTACTTACATGTTAAAACTACCGTGTATAGAATTATTCATATGGCGATAAACATAGATAATTGATTGATATCTTGTTAGGATAATCCTATCTTTTGATATTACCATATATATAAATATCACATATAGCAGTTAATTATTAGATTAGATCTAATTGATTTGATTTGATTTGGTATGATATAATCTTTGTGATTGATAATCCTGAATTGATTTGTTTATAACACCAAATCTACTGCATGATTAGATAAATCCTAAAATATATTTACTGCCTGTTTATATATATGTGGTTAATCTAGATAGATATTGTCTATATTGTTAATATTATTGCCATATATAAAATGCGAAAATCATATATATTCACATTTAAGTTGGAAAAATTATGAATCTTCCCTAAATAGGCTCACCTATTTGGATACGATGTCTAGGAAAGATATAGGCGGAAGTCGATATCCTAATGAGGTCGGGTTTTAAGTGGCATTCGTGCCCTCCACCCTCACCGTCTTTCCTGGTCGTTTTTCAAGTAGAGCTACCGAAAGGGGTTGACTAAATAATAATTTCCCCGAGTGTGTTTATATAGTGATGTATGTTTCGCCGAATTGGTGTTTCAGTATCGACCCGTAGTTCGATCAATGAGAACCGATTCACATGAGAAGCAAAACTAATATTTTCGAACCTGTCGTTTCGAAAAAACGTTTGTGCTTGTGCAAACCATAAACATATAAACCAGTCGTTTTATATGATAAATAATCCAGAACTCCCAACACATGTTGGATGCCATCTATGATGAGAAAATTCGTAAAACATACTTGCGAAATGACTGTTTAAACGTTGATTTTAATCCGTCACCACATGTTACTCACCCTGATGTGTGAAAATGTGATGCCCAAAATTTTTTTTGGATGCCATATTTGATCAGTAAAACACGAGTTTGTTGTTACCATCAGGATGAATGCTAAGGCGTTGATTTTATTCCGCCGCCACATTTGAGACGTGATGACGTCTAGGGTGAACAAATGTCTGAAATTGACATATTGGAGCAATCCTTCACCAAAATACTAGCTTGGAAATTGTATTTCATAAGCTGTATCGTGAATTTATATTCACCATGTTCCTTTATCGTCCATATGTAATTGGATAAAAAAATTACCCCGGTGAGTAGTTTTAATCCTATTGGGTCAATGGCGAATTGTTTGCCTGATATTAATGCTCTTCGTGTACATTTTTTTTTCCACGAATCGAGAACCGAGACAAGTCTTATTTGTCTCGAACTGTCGCGATCCCGATGAATCACCTAGCCAAGCGAGATTTTAGACAATCGTCAAAATCGAAAACCTGTGGCTCCAAGACAGTAATTGAAAGGAACAATATGGCCCATTGTCACAAAACAAGAGATAATGCTCAAGGAGCCAACTCTATGCTATAAAGACAAAGGTCATGCACGGTACTCCTTAAATAGTTCACAACTATTATAAAGGTGGAAAAACCGATGCTAATGTGGTTAAAGCTAACTGAAAGGAAACTCTTGAGACCCCCAGTTTTGTGGCTCAAATGAGTTTGATACCTTTCTTTATTGATTTTGATAAATCATTGAGCCATTTTTCGCTCATCTGGATTATGTTTTTCCATTTGGAATATGATTTTTCTATTTGGACATACTTTTGGATTATGGTTTGCCTGTTTACGAAATTTCTCGAAATAATTTAAAGTGTTTTGAGCAAATTCCTTTGACAAATGTGACCAAACTTTAAATTATGAAATTTTAGGCAATACTTGTGGTGTAGTTGGTTTTTTTTTTTTGGAAATAGTGGGTAACAATGTACCACATAATTTCACCAACTACTTGCCTAAAAGAGTACTCAGTGACAACGATTCTGGACCTGTCGTTCCAATCGAAATCTTTGGTAAAACCAAATTGATTTGTCAAATATGAGGTCTTATACTCATGTAGGTCCTGCCGTACCTTGTTGAGTTATAAAATATTCGAGAAAACCAGCGTTATCTGGTAATAGCTCATGAAAGAATTAAAATTTCTTTACATAGCCTCCATTCAATACGATCAAAAGCGTATTTTAGAGGAGTTGAAATGTCTTTCAAGTGGTTGCTACCACATTCTTTAAAGCATTTAAAGTTACCTTATCATTTCGCCTGTCGTCGAATGATAAATGATTTAGATGCTAAGACATGATTGTCTGTACTATCATTCGCCTGTCGTCGATTGATAAGAGCATTTTGATATTGTGGCATTGACCGGATGAGATATTCCCGGGTCAAAAGACGATAGTTGATTTATAATCGCATCGCATTTGGATTCTCTTTGAGGATATATTTCGTGATTAATCCGAAATTCATGCCACTAATGCTCACTTTGAAAGACTAGTATGTGTAAAGATCACGAAATGAACTCGTAGAATTCTTGTAAAGAATTGAAGGAGTTATTGTGGACTTATCCAACCATAAGACGGACCATAAATATAAATGGTTATGGTTGATGCATCGACAATATGGTCACATTTTAATGTTGTCCACATAAATGCAGCATTTTCCAAACTTTTAGCCCTATCATTAAGTTGATGGCTCATGATCCGGATTATCCTGAAAAGTCTAGTCGACTTGATAATTCCGAAGAGTAAGAATCGAAATTTCGATTTGAATTACTTGAGTTTGGAAATTGAAACTGAACATCCTGTCGATTATGTTCAGACCCAAATGGACTCACGGAAAGTTTGATGATGCGACTGTAAATGATTGCACGCATTTCTTGGTCTTGCGCACCAAGATTTATATTTCCGTATGGGGTTATGCTATTTTGCTGCATTGGTCCGTTATGAGGCCCATAGACACTCAAACACCATATGCGTACCAGCTGGTTACTGGTTATGAGCCAGAAGTCTCATATTAACGCGTGTTTAGAGTGATTAATTAATATTTTAATTGAGCCGTTCTAGCATTCAAAATATGGACCTCTGAAGGGGACATAAGTCGATTATGAATCTCCTGCCTATCATTTGATAGAGTAACCTTGGCAAGCGATCTCTTTACCGCATGATATGCGAAAGTGACATCGCTAAGACTGTTCTCCCCGTCGTTAGGGGGAGATTTGCACGTTATCGTTGATAAGGAACGACGTGAAGTAACGTGGCATAACCCACTCAGTCTTAGCTTGATCCCCAAAACTGTACTTAGTGATAAGTAAGTGCATAGACTCCCTCAAGTCTAACTAAATGCCAAACGCATTTAATGACTTTATGAGATGTCACGAGATCATTTATACCTGCTGCAAAATGCTTGCAAGGATAGACGTCCCTGTCGGACGCCGTGTTCCTGTCGTAACACGTTGCTTTGGCCGAACCCGCCAAGCAAACGACGCTGCCGTCGGCCGTCAGTCTGTCATCCTTCCCAAGATATGAGGAAGTTGACCGGTTCTTAATTCGTTCAGCCCCAGAGGTGGTGAACTGAAACTCGTTTGTCGCACGAGATTATAAAGGATCAAGGAGATGTGTGATTTCCTCCTCATCCTAAGAATCTTGAAATATCTGTCGATCATGATATCTTAGACGATATTGAAGCGAAACGAGACTGTCATTGATTACTTGTTCATATATTCGGTGACGACTGATAATATGAGCAAATTATGACAGGGAACCATGTACCGTTGCCTGAAGTCAACGGAGAATAGACTGTACTAATGGAAACTTGAAATCCAAGTAGACTCCTTAGGGAAAGTGTGTTCGGACCTGTAGATCCAACACCACCAATGTTAAACGAGTTCGTTTATTTGGTTATTCGTAAGGAAGAGTGATGAGAATAATGAGATTGTAGAATGCTCGCCTAGTAGCGCAAGGCTTCTCTCACACCTTGGAATTGATTACGAGATGGTTGATTTCTTCGTAATGGACATTATAACAGTCCCCTACTTTACCAGTTTAGTAGTTTCCGAAAAACTGAATATGCAGCCATGAATGTGGTCACTGTTTTATCTCTATGGGGATTTAGACAAAGAGATATAAATGAAGGTCCCTGTGTGACTTCATGTGCTTAAATCAAGTAGTTCCTGACCACGGAATACGATCTCAATTAACTGAGACGTTCACTATATGGATTAATATAATCCGAGCGGATGTGGTATACCGCCTAAGTGAGTACTTGATTAGCTTGGGATACTTGAACAAGTATTATGCCCTTGCGTGTTTTATTACGCGATCCATTTTTGGATTTGCCTTCGAGATGAAGGATCTTGGGAAGACACGGTAGTGACTCAACCTGATGATTGAGTCCCGTAAAGATTGAATCTAAGTCCATGATTCAGACTACACCCAGAAGGTGTTATGATGTTGTAGTCATCATGACGCTAAGTCGTCAGATTCTCCCATGATCGTTCGATCACTAGACATTGATATAGACCCAGTCCGTCCCTGATGTGACGATGAAGAGATATTGAACCATGATGTTCATATCTAAATACAATAAGCGCATTATTGTACTTGGTTTAATGTGCTAGGATGAACATCTCGTCTGCTGTGAATGGTATAGCTCGACACAGCATCGCGCTAACACGCTGCCATCGAAATGGCATAAAAGACATTTTCCCATTACCTTAAGGTAACTGTGGATGAGGGCTTGTCTTATCCCATTTGCGTTATCGAGTGTACCTACCCCCTTCGGTACTCGAATTAACGCAACCCTTTTTCGGTTATACCGATGCTGGTTACTTATCAGACCCGCATAAGGGATATCCCTAACATGGTCTGTCTTTGCCATTAGGAATAAGGCAATATCTTGGAGGTCTTGGAATGACTCCAAACGAATCACTCTGATCTACTCGTGATCTATGAGACGACTAGAGAGTGTATATGGCTTCGAGCTCGTATTAGCCATATTTGAATTGCATATGCTCTGTCTCACGATCTAGATAAAACACTTGTCTTATTTGAGGACAACTTGTTGTTATCGATCAAGAGAGACATGACTAGATTATGCTATTTAGCATTTCTTGCCGAAATAAATCTTCACATATGAAGTTTAAGAGCATCCAGTTGAATGCTCGTTCTATTCTAGGTTAGATTTTCTTGCATCCAGTCGTGTGCAAGTAAATGAGGCATCCAGTCGAATGCTCGTACTCTTTCTTGGAATATGAAATCCTCGCACCCTGTCGTGTGCAAGTGAGGGGGAGCATCCAGGTGAATGCTTATTGCACTAATTACTACTTAGTCGAAATCCTCGCACCCTGTCGTGTGCAAGTGAGGGGGAGCATCCAGTCGCATGCTCGTGTACTCTTTTTGTCCTTAGACCAAGGTTTTTTTCCCACTGGGTTTTCCTTGGCAAGGTTTTTAGCGAGACACGTTCCCATCTTATCTCACTTAAGATTGCCGAATTAGGGGGAGTATCCTGTTGTATACTTCTTACCACTGTGTACTCTTTTGTCCTTCGACTAGAGGTTTTTCCCACTGGGTTTACTCTAGCAAGGTTTTGATGAGACACCTGTTTTGTGGTTGATCCCCTACTACTACCACTGTTGCACTCTTTTTCCTTCGATAGAGATTTTCCCATTGGGTTTGCTCTATTAAGGTTTTGATGAGGCACACTGTTTTGTGGTTAGTTACTTACATGATATTTCGGCCTATATCATTCGGCTACATAGTTTCTCCTAGGTAACGGTTTTGTCCCACACTGGGTTTTCCGTCCCTAAGGTTTTTATGTGTTTAGCACTGCGAATGAACTCGACTCAGATCGACTGCATGAAGACGAAGAATTCAAGACGTCCAAAGGGGGAGTGTTGTGAGATTATTGGACTCTTGGGCTTATACTTTATGGGCCCAAGTTGGGCTTGTAACCCTACCCCTCTATCTATATAAAGAGGGCTAGGAGTCTTGTATTTTACATTCATTCACATATTCCTTCATTAATAAAGATCATGTTGTTCTCCCCTCTCTCTACTTCTGTCTCCCTATATACGTAGCTAATAGTGTATTACAACAGTAGGTACGTAGGAGCATTTTTTTTTTTGGGAAAAGTGTATAATTTTTTCCAAAAAATATAGCTCTGTGAGAAACTGATTTTTCAGCAGTTTTGTTTAATTTTGCTATTTATTTTTATTTAAAAGATACTGACTACTTTTATAAAAAGGATGCTTATGACACAAAAAAAACGATAAAGACAAATAACAGCAACACTATGCTTTTAAATGATGTATTTTTTTTTCAAGTTAGCTAAGCTTTTGAAGGATGCATATGACGTCGGCTAATTCGAGGGAAAAAATAATTAGCTAACATAATACGTACACAAGGAAACAAGCCGATGACGTGGCACATTACTCAACACAAAAACTCAGATTTAATCATTTAATACAATAAGAGTTTTAAATTTTTAATTATACTAGTGTCTGGTTTAGAAATAGTCATGAAAATAAACAAATAATTCAAATGTTCGCTTAACAAGCAAACTAGATATTACTAAGAAATAATCGCTGTCACGTCAATGTTATAAGTGTTTTGTTTTTTTTTGGTGGAAGGACTCATTTATTTCAAATGTAAGTGTTCAAGTTCTTCACGTCAAAAAAAATTGGTTAATGCCTGCAAGGCTTATTTATTATTCGCTTTCTTTCTATTGTTTTTGTACTTTTTTCCTTGGTCTTTTTAAGTTAAGTCCAATGCACATGAGATATACATAACAGAAAATAAATAAAATAAATCCTTAGGAGAACATTTCGTAATATAAGTTGTATCGATATCAAATTAGTTATTGTTGACATCAATATTATCATGGCTGGTCCTGAAGTTTCCCTGTTTTCAATTGTGGTTCGTTATTACAAACTTCCGTAGTTAAATATTTTAATAGTAGAATATTTAATTCTATGTTTTTAAACAAAAAACAGAAAGCTTCAATAATATAAATATAACAAATTAACAATACGTTATCCAGCAATAAGCTTTATGTGTCCTTGTAATGGGTATGTTAATACTAGCTACACAATGACTTTTATGAGATATGTTTTGGCTCTCTAAATAGATTTGTAATAAACTACCCTATCAATACAAAAAAAAAATGTCTAAATTATTATAGTCGATCATATTAATTATTATTGTTGACGAGCATAATTTAACCGAACAAAATTAATGTTTTATCGGTTTTTTTTTTTGAAAAGATTTGTTGTGGTTCTAGTTGTCTACATTACATAAGAAACAAGCCCTCTGTTTAAAGAACAAGTCAAACTTTCAATTAGGGAGCCCGAATGAAATATGACTACTTCAAGTTCTAAACCAAGATACCCAAATGACTAACCGTGATAGAAACTCAATTTGGATTTGAGTCTCTAAGAGAATTTTAAATTTTAAGGTTGTAAATTGGATTTAAGTTTCTTTTTTGAAAGATATATCATTCAAAAAATTGCTCAAAGGATAAACTAACTCCGTCTTTGTGGACTTTGTGTTACAATTTACAAGCTTTCTTATTTACCATAGGAAATCATTCACTTATCACTCTCTCATAGGCCGATCCTGACCACAGCCACATCAGCTCATGAGCTTAGATGCCGGCCGGTTAAAAGACGCCAAAAGTTTTAAATTTATAAAAAATATTATATACAATTTTTAGTATTATATATAAATTTCAGCGCTTTTTATAGATTATATATACTTATAGCGTAATGGAGATTGCTACCACTTTGCATCTTGTGGTTGTTTGAATTTAAGGTTTTTTTTTTTTGTTTTTACTCTTATTTTTTTGAAGTTACAAAAAAAAAAAGACACCAGGTTGCTATTCCTAGGGATTGAATTCGGAACCTTAGTACATTTAAGAGACGAGCATAATCAACTAAACTAATATGCCACATCTATAAATATTTAGTTATTTTTTTATCTTGTACTTTGTTTTGCACTTATTTTTTAGCTTCAAAAGAACGTTTTTTTCAGGTGCATAAATCACAGGGCCGGCCCAACTCATAATTATTTCCCATAATTTTTTGCTCCTATGCGTTCAGGCTATTTTTTTTTCCACTGCCAAAATTATTAGTATAAGTGATTTCCTTTACTTGATATTTGAAGATAATTAATTCAGAAATCTATTATGTTTGTATTGAAATTTGTTGTTTTATGGAGTAGGTCTTAGCATGTTTCTCTTATGTTTGATTCAATTAATTTGTTTTGTGTACATAGTAGGCCGAAAAACGTAAAATTAACATTTCTTGAACAAGAAAATAAATAAAACTGTTTGATTTTTTTCAATTCTTTTTGCCAAAAAAAAAACGCTTTTGGGAAAAGTAATTTTGTAGGTAGAAGCATTTTTCTTTCGACCGAAGTGTATCTTTTCCCATAAGATATATATAGTTTTGTGAGAAACTATTTTTTAAGATATCTTAAAGATACTATTGACCACTTTTATAAATTAAAGGATGCTTATGGAAATGGGGAAAAAAACGATAAACACAAATAACAACAACGAGGGGTGGACACGCACTGGATTGGTGCGTATTGATCTCAATTTTAATCTAACCTGTAAAATAAATAACAAGACGGATTTGGACGGATTGATAAAATTTAAATGTTAACCAAATTCAAACCAACCCGTTACAGTTAAAACACCAACTCAATCCAACCCAACCAGCAAAATAAATTATGGATTGGGGCGGATTGGGTTGTGATTGATTCTTAAATTTTCATTTTGGTATTTTATTTTTCATAGTTTGCATAATTAACCTAAATTTTAAAATAAATTGAATTTTTCAAACAGAAATATAATTTAAAAACAATCAAGATACGTTTAGAAACATTCGTCAATAAGTAATAAAACTAAAATATAACAAGAGTGAAATGTTGATATATATCTTTAAATACACCCAATGTATATATAAATATATATTTATAATTATATATAAATTACGGATTTGGACGGATTAACCCGCGGTTTGAAAACCTCAACTCTAGCCCAACCCGCAAAATATATAGTGGATTGGGGCGAGACGGATTAATTTTTTTAGACACTAAACTCACCCCAATCAGCCACAATCCGTACAAGTTGGGTTACGAATTGGGTTTACGAATTTCTTACCGAGCATCACTATCTTTTCGAAGGATATATATGACAGGTAATTTGAGGAAAACAATAATTAACTACTAGTATAATACGCAAGGAAACAGCAGATGATATATTGGTGGCACATTACTGAATACAAAAACTCAAATTTAATACAACAAGAGTTTTTTTTATTATTATTAAGAAACTCAAGTTTTGACTTTTGAGTTTCTTGGGATTTTAGTGTCTGAGACTCTGAGTTTCATGTTCGTTGGTGAACTCATAGTAATTGTTCATGTTTAATTCGTGTTCGTTCGTTTATTTATCGAACAAACCACCATTTTTCTACGAATGCTCTTTTACTATATAAATCTTATGAATTGAGTTTAGACTCGCGTGGTAATTACATAGTTATATATTAATTATTGCCACAACACATCAATATCCATATGTGCCTAAACAGCTAAACAAGTGTTAAAATTTCAATTTTTTAATTTTATCATTGTCTAAATGATGTTGCTTATTTTTAACATGATTCGCATTCGGAAATTTTCAAGAGAGCCTGAAGGAATTCCTCCTCCCACATCATGTCCATATTTAAGTTAATATTATCATGTAGCCGTTGAAAATATTTACTGAACATAGATTAGATTTCGTGGTGATAAAGAGTGACTTTGTCAACATTAGACAATGAGGTTTATGAGATATGTTTTGGCTGTCCGTTTTCAAAATACAATCTTAAGCTCCGTGTGGCGTTTTTTTTTGGGTATATTTGTTGGGTGCATGTTTAGTTATCAAGGTCGTATTTTGCTTTGTTAGATTCTTTTTAATTTGTCTGTTATGGGATGATTTAGATTAACTTTAAAATTATATGGGGGTATTGTGTGCTATGTATTTTTTTTTCTTAGCCATTGGAGTTTGTTACAAAGGCAGTAACTCTACTTACGCACGTTATTTATAATAATAATTAGTATGCTGATGTTAATTAAAAAAAATATATTTTAGTTATGTTATCGTTTTTTTAATATGTATTCGTAATTTTTTTTTCGATTTTTTTCTTAAATCAACGTTTTATTTTATTTCTAAAGTATTTGTTTAAAAAAATCGGTAAAATTTGATTTTTTAAATATTTTTTTAGGTTTTATTAATATTACTAAATTAAAAATTATCAAAACAAACAATAAATATCAAAAAAAAAACAACAACCAAATTTATCGATTTTTTTTGAACAAATACTTTATAAATAAAATAAAACGTTGATTTAAGAAAAAAATACAAATACATATTAAAAATACGATATATAACATGATCAAAACATGATCAGTAACATTATCAAATATCTTTCGAGTCAAACTTCAACAAATGAGGGAAACCACCCAAATGAAAGAAACGATTAAAATGTTTGCTTTATAACAAGTAAACAAGATAGTGACATATAAATAAATAAATAATTGCGAACAGGCACAGCAAATAGATCCTGGAAAGATGATCATATAAATCTAAAAATAGTGACATAATGCGTAACTTTAACAATATCTTAATAGTTAAAATCTCTCTCATCCCATAAGAACTTTCTCAAACAGAATAAACTTTTTAACTCTTTGTCTTCTGGATCTTCAGAACTTTCTTTACAATTTTTTAAATAATTGTGAACAGATCAATAGTATAGGAAGTGTTCAAGTTGTTCACTTAAAAAAATGGGTGAATCAAGGTTTTTATATTGGCTTATGCACGTTGCCCCCTTAGACTCTTGAAGAATTTATTCCATTTTGCACTAGTCTCGACTTTCTCGGTGTTAATTCAATATATGTATGGTTAATGTGTTTAATTGTGTATCTTTTATTCCTCCTCTTATGTTTATTGTAGTGACAGTCTCTAATATTTTAATCCAGTTATAACTTCAGAGTTTTAAAATCAAACTCGTATTTCATAAACCAGGCTCGTACTTGGTAACTATGAGGCTTGACTACATTTACTTTCTTATTTATTTATGTATTGTTATAAGCTGCAACAGTGAGCTTAAACTAAATACTACCACTTTTTGCATATACTAACAACTACATACACAGAGCAAAAATAAATAATAAAATATATATATCATTCTATTATAATAAGTCAAAAACAAGTCAAATGAGACTGTCCAATTTAGCCATTTTTTTTTCAAAAATACATCTATGTTTTTTTATTAATTACAATAATATCATGCTCACATAAAAAAATAAAAAATAATAACTAATAACACTATGTATCACTCTTTAACAACCAAACATTCTTTTAATTCTTATTATCTTATATTATCCACGTATTTGTATCATAACTACACTTATTTTTTATATTTTAATTTCATTATGCGTCACACTGTAACACGTGAAGCACGATTAATTATATATATATATCTCTCGCTATATATGTTCCCTCTACACTCATTCTCTCCAGCACATATATACCTGGTTGATGATGACATTGTACAATTGTTGAATTAGATTTTGTTTCTCGTTTTAACTATCGTAATTTGGGTTCACCAGTGGGAAATTAGGCCTTATTAAAATTGAAATTAGCCCCAATTGGTTGTGTGTATATACATATGGGCTTTTTCGGTTGCTGCTTTTAAGCAAATAAGTTGTATTTTTTAAAAAATTTGAGAAAAAAAAGCTGGGTCATCTAGCATCTAACTTTTTTTCTTAAAACAAAAATGATCATAAATTGGGTATTTATATGTATGGGCTATTTAGTTGATTCTTTGAAGCAATTAAACTAAATTCTCCTAGTTTGAGAAAGTATCAGTTTAATCGTCTATAGACAAAAATATTTCGCTGAGTTATATACATATGTATAGGTATAAAATTTAAAATTTAAGAGGAAGGAAAATAAAATTTAAAAAAAGTCAAAAGTCAAGCTTCGTAGCTGTGAACTGCGACTCTGTTTTAGAAAACACGACACTATTTTCAAAAATACGAAACTCGTGCTGGATTTAGAAAAGACTGATTGGATAAAGACGTCACTCTTATGTAAGCTTAAGTTGTCTCAAGTATTAATTATGGGAACGAAGTAATTAAAAACACGCGTATATATATACAAGGGTAAGGATCCTCGAGCAATTTCTAATAGCAGTGCTAGTGTGGAAATAGTTCTAAATGAATAACAAAGATATAATTATCTACAAAGATAAAGTGACTGTTGTTAAATTTTAACAACTGTTTAACAATAAATTGTTGCTAAAATTTAAACACAAGCGCTTTACCAACATAAATCAAAATAAATTATTATATTAAATAAACTTTTTCTTGTAATGGCAAGAGCAGACCAAGAAAACCAACTTCAATAAAACCAATATAAAAAAAAATCAAAAACTGATGAAATAAATGTAGTGCATAAACTTCGTGTTACCTGGGGTAGTAAGAAGTCTATATAATTTATCTTGGTTTTTAGTCTATTCTTATATTATTACTCTTCACGTAATTATAAATAAACATTCCTTTAGTATTTAACTTTTCTTTAAACTCTTAAATAATTAAAGCATCAGGTTTTTTTTCTTCTCCGTTTTTCCCACCAGTCTTTGGAATGTTTTAGACTCAGAAAAAAAAGTAGGTTCATCTAGCTTAAAATTACTAGCTTATTCAAACCAAAATAAACTTTGAAAAAAGCTGTTTTTTAATTAAAGTGTTGCACAATTTAAATGGGATGCCATTTTTGGTAACAATCATCAATCTGTGGATGATAAACAAAGATACAGTTTCCTCTAGAGCCACTGCCACAGATAGCAGTGTTATTAGAAATTGTCGAGGGTATACAATTTAGCATAACTAGAAGTTATCAAATAAGTGAAGTCCCATAGTTGCAAGTAATCCTTTAATTGTAATCCAAGAGAGTAGCAACAAACTCATCAATGTTCTTATCGGAACTTCCACCTTCATCAGCAGCCTGCACTGCCAATGCCTTCCATTTCGTCGCATTTCTTTTCATTTCGTTACCTTTTTCGCCCTCCATCACTTCCCCTATGCATCTCTCCACATTCTCTCTGTTAATAATCCCGTCTTTCCCCTCCGGACGGATCCCAACGCCCCACACATCGGCCACGTATTTGGCATTTGTCGGCTGGTCGGTCCATTGTGGTAAAGTCACCATAGGCACCCCTAAGCTCAGTGCCTCTAGAGTCGAGTTCCACCCACAATGTGTTACAAAACACCCTATCGCCTTATGTGACAACACCTCCAACTGACAGCACCATGACACTATCATTCCTTTCCCGTTAGTCTCGTTTATAAAATTTACTGGGAGTTTGTTTTGTTCCGTTGATCTCACCACCCACAAGAAATGGAAATTGCTGTTTTTGAGACCCATTGCCATTTCTTCCATTTGGGAATCCGATAGTTGGGCCATACTACCAAAGGATATGTATAAGGTTGATCGGTCCGGTTTTTGGTCAAGCCAGTTTGTGTAATTACTTGTGTTTGGCTTGAACATGGAGACACCATAGTCTTTGTCATCCTTGAGTCTTTTGTCTAAGTACATAGATGGTACCATTGGCCCGATTGTCCTGAAATGAAATAATTTTGCCATCCAATCCTCTACCTGCATATGCAAGTAACATCTTCATGTGTTTATTGTTTAGCTTCCTTAAGCCCAATTGTACAATACGTCGTTGTATTGGTATTTCTCTTGTTATATACACTTTAGGCTCGTTTATTTGCACTATTAGTAGTAACGGGACTATAAATACCTTCGAAGTATGACGGTATAACAAATGAAGGTGGGATTAATAATACGTGTTTGTTTAATTTTTATTGGGGTTGTACTATTTTACAAACTCAATAAAAAGTATTAGAAATTGTTTGTTTTTTATTGGTAGGATGGAATTAGAGGCGCTATTATGGCAGGATGGTATTAGAAATACCGTCGGACCCATAAGTACCGCGTTTGGTACGAAAAGTGAAGGCGAGACTATTAGTAACATAAGATTAGAAATGATGAGAAATGTGGGTATTTGGAGTAATAGGGGGGTGTGGTATTGAAACATTTATAATCATTTATAATCTCACGTTACTAATAGTACCGCATCTGTTTTTCGTACCAAACACAATACTTGTGGGTCCGACGGTATTTAAAATATCATCCAACCATAATATCACTACAACCAATCAAATAGCTATTGTGACCATTGGATTCAATGGCCAAAACGAGGCCTTTAGGTATTTCTTCCAAAGTGTATATAAGAACATCTGCATATGTTACTTCAAAACATAATTTTTTTTAAAATTTAATGATTATGGTATAAAATGTGTCATGTATCAGGAACCATTTAAATTTACTAAATTTCGGGAAACAAAAAATTCACCTTATATACGAGAAATGTATATGATTCCCTAGATGAATATAATAGTAAAAAACTATCATAGGGTCCACATTTTTGTGATTGTAATATTGTTATGATTATTAAATGATAATAAACAAATAAAAATAAATAATGTAAGATTATTATAAGAAAATTAATAAACAAGCTGAAATTTTATGTAAATGTAAACGGTTACTTAAAATATATAAAATGTGTTAGGTTTGAGTAAGATTGATGATTTGGTTGCTCTAACATCGACGAGATAAACATGTAACTTAGTATCACTATTCGTATCATTATCGGTATCCCTCTTAGCTTTCAATCAAACATGGATATGGTTAAGAGAAAGGAAAATGCTTAATTGAATACGTGTAGACACTATTGGCAAAGTTTAAAGGGTGAATTTTATAACAACGACTAGAAAGCTGCGATTCAAATACAGAAATATAACACCATTGGGTACAGATTTCTAGCTTACTAATTGTGAAATCTATCATCATGTTAATATAAAGTTGCAAAATGGAGTAACTTTTTTGTGGGCACCTTATGTTTTAGCTATGTGCATCTGCTCTCCTCCTCCGCTCTTATATGGCAGCACAAAACTTGCTTATCACTACTACTGTCATCCTCTAACGAACAAAATCACAGTTTAAAGAAATATGGACATCAAGATTTTTTATTTATTTTATGAGAGCACGAATATAAATAATCGTATGTAGAGTTGTGATTGACAAACCTCTTCCTCCAATTGGCGGAAGCTGTTACAAAATATCCAATCAGCTTTTCTCAAGTTAGAAAACTGATTTAAAACTAGATCCATATAAACAGAAGGTGTGTCGGAATCATAGACAAAAGAGGGCAAGTCATAAACCCGAAGTGGTGGTAACCCTGGAACTAAAAACTCATCCCCGGTAATAGGTAAGCTCAGTTTCCCCTCATAAACATGATAGTAAATATTGTCAACAGCACAAGATTGAGTGAAAAAAGCAGCTCCTACTAATCCAAGTTCTTTAGCTACATCAAGTGCCCAAGGCAAAAATGGATCATACACTATACAATTCACAGGCCATTTTGTGTTTCCAAATTCGACCACTTTCTCGTATAGAGTTTTCGAGCCAATTTCTTTAGACCGGGCGTGATATTCAACAGAGTTGCCTGCAGAAGATCGGCCACCATCATCATAACCATCAGAAATACTGTCAATATTTATGTTTATATAATCAGGTAGTTCTTGAAAATATTTACTGAACATAAATTTCGTGGTGAGAAGTGTGACTTTAACTCCTTTGTGTTGTAACCGTTTAGCAAATTGGAGAAGGGGGTTTATGTGTCCTTGTATTGGGTATGTTAACACTAGACAATGAGCTTTATGAGATATGTTTTGGCTATCCATTTCAGCTCTATTTTGCGTTTTTTTTTGGGGTATAATGGTTGTGGTTCTAGTTGTCTACATTGCATAAGAAACAACTAGGAGAGTGACCCTTATTTAAAGAACAAGCCAAACTTTCAGTAAGGTATAAATAAATGGTTGTACATACGTAATAACCATAAATTACTTTATTTATGGTAAGTGTAGAAGGATTGAAAATTACTTTATTTCCTTACCACACGAAAATAAATTTAATAATTAGGAACAATTTTGTTAGACACAATTAAATTTTGTCTATAAATGATTATTTTTCGGGATAAGAATAATCTTTTAAAGATAAAAATAATCGAACTTTTAGCCACATAATTTGAAAAATAAATTGTCTCCAAAAGAAGATAATTTAATTTTGTCTCAAAAAGTATTTGGAGACAAATTTTAATTGTGTACTTATGTTCGTATAAGATTGTCTTTGAAGATAAAAAAAAATTCAAATTATGTGACTAAAAGTTATATTTGAAGATAAAAAATTTATTTTTGTGTTTAAAATATTCTTTTTGTCCTGAAAAGTTAACATTTAGAGACAAAAAATTGACCGTCTCTAAAAATATTGTTCATAATTCTTAAGTTTGTTATAATTACACTAATAATAATTCTGAAGTAATAAGTTCGTTTCGACCATTAATTATTATTAATGAAATAATGGGTATCCGGTAACTTGTATTAAAAAACAAATTGCAATCACATCAGTGCAAGAAGTGTTCAAGTCCTTCACCTCAAAAAATGCATGAATCAAGGTTGATTTATTCGCCTTCTTTCTATATTTTCTATACTATTTTTCTTTCTTTTTGCAATTTAATAGAAAATTCTTTCAGGGAACATTTCGAAATTCAAGGTGTATCTAATACTGGATTAATTTATTATCCAGATTATAGACATCGTCGAACAAGTCTTAAAAACAGTACATTTTAACAAAGTGGTCATAATAACATGGACAAATGACACTCTGGTGATCACATGTTTGTCATAGTGATGAGAATCCTATTATTCCATGAGTTCGATTAGAAATTAACAAACTCTTCATTCAATGGAATAAAACCGACTCTCATCTCCTGCTATACGTAGCAAATTTGCCGATGTCAACAAAATGTTAATCGAACATTTGGAGAAGAATTAAACATATGAAAAAGTAAAAATTCACAAAACAAACAACTATAATTAGGAAGACTTAGTGCATGTTTGACATCAACTTTTTTTGTTAGCTTTTTTATTTTAAAAAATCACATGCGTTTGGTATCACTGCTTTTTTTATCTTTTAAAAATTTAGATTTTGGAGGAATATAATTAGAAAAGCTAAAAGCTAATCGCAACAACTTCACAGCACTACAAAATAATGTGTAATTTAGTGAGAGTCAAAAGCTGTTACAAGTCTGTCGCTAATTTCAAAACTTGTCACAAATCTGTCGCAAATTGACTAAACTGTTACAAAACCGTCACAAAAACCGTCGTTAATAAGCTCGTAACAAAAAATACCGTCACTAATTCCATCGCTATTTGAGTATTTTTTTGTAGTGCAATTAACCCACTTGAGATCAAACTTCCTGTCAAACCACTCTACAAACACAACTGTATAATTTTTTATTATAGCATGAAATACTGTAATAGTTAATACAAAAGTCGTTGGATTAGAGATAAGACAAAAGAAATATTATATGGGTGCTATCAGTTTTTTTCTTTTGAACTACACGCCATGCATGCATGAGAACATACCCATTCCGTTCATAAACAAATGTGTCTTACGAAAATACGTACAAATTTAATCAATAATTTTTTCAAATCTAGATTACCATTTAATATTATATTGTAATAGACAATTTTTTTATATCTTGATTACCATAACAAAAGTAAGCCCGTGTAAAGTGAACTGACCGATAGAGAAAGAAAATACCATGATAAAAAGTATAGGAGAATGGTTTATCATGATTCGCCGTATTTCCTATTGATTCATGTCTTTTGATAGAGGAAACAAGTGCTAATTACACCTACAAAAAATAAACAAATGATGATCCATAATAGATTACTGAAAACAAGCGAAAGGCATATATGACAATAATTAACATATATAATTTGTAATTTCCTTTTACATAGAAGAACCACTGAGCATTTTCACAAACACATGATATTTACAATTCAATTAACTCAGGATAAGTGATCAAAGTTAATAAAACATTAAACATAACATAATAAATCGTATATGGCTTCGTACACAAAAAGGAAAACTTACTGTTTTCAGCTCAATTCAATTGGTATACAAATAGCCGCGGCGTGTCTATACCGCAAATATAATCTGAATCCAGTCTAACACTCTTATTTTGAAAAATAAAATCGTAGTTCCGAAATCAAACTCGTAGTTTTGAAATCAATCTTATACTTCTGAAGTACGAGGCTTAACTTTTCTAAAAAAAATTGACTTTTCTAGGTTTACTATTTAAATTATGATATTATATGCTGAAATTAATCCAGTCACATGGTCATTGAAATTATTTCATAGATCTAAATTGTTGTTATGTGCTAGTTTGTTACATAGACATGTTTTCTATATTGAGCAGCCTCGATGACATAAACTTTGAAGAAATGGCTCCATGTTCACAAATTTGTTTGAAAGTGCACATTTGACGGTTTTGAAATTTTGATCTGATGACTCGGATTTTTCAAAATCTGGCTCTTAGAACAATATTTTCAAGTTTGATGAAATATGACTATCGATATTGAAATTACTCCAGTTAAAATGAAATGTATCTAGTTAATTTAAATTACCGTCAAAAAATGATCAAGTGGTCTATAAGTCATGTAATGTTGGAAACTACGAAATATTCACTTAGTTTTATTTGGCTGCAGGATTTGAAGAAATAAGCAAAGTTTATTTGTGATCGGTCGCGGAAACTTTCAACTTATTGATAAATTGCTTTCATGTTCTCAAATAGTCAGTATGAGTACTTAATTAAGCAACCAAATATTTAATAGATGTTTTTTTTCTTTTAGCAAATGCGACAACTGACAACGTCAGTAATCAAATATTAAAATTACCATAACTACATCAACAACACTAATCATAACTTTACATACTCATAATTTAAATAGTCGACCCAGAAAAGTCAACTTTTTTAGAAAAGTCAAGCCTCGTATTTCAGAAGTACGAGATTGATTTCAGAACTACGACTTTGACTTCGAAACTACGACTTTGTTTTTTAAAATACGAGTCTTGTACTGAATTCAGATTATGTTAACCGTAAAAATGCACTCACATACAAATATATGTGGTAAGTAATTTGGTATGCATATAGATGCCATTTGATCAAACACAATTTAAATTTATTACATGATAATCAAATGCAAATGATGCCTAAATTAGAGAGGTGAACCAGGTAGAATATTTTATAGCAAATTGGCTATGATTGGTCAGTTATTTCACGGTTTTGATACTCTTTCATAAATTTTACAAAGGATCAGGTGGATACTTGCTCTTGCTCTGTATTCGAGACAGATATCCCAGATTAAACGACGATGTTGGATACTTAGATTTATTTTTTCCACTTTTTTTGTTTGTTTGTTTGTTTCATTTCTTGTATTTCATTTACTCATTAGTTCACTAATAAGAGGCTTGATTTTATGTTCCCCTCCTGATGTATCTTTGCTATTCCATTGGTTTAACTAATTCCACCACTATGGAGTATTTTGGAAGGGAACAAAATCAAGTAAGAAAGTATATACTCATAATTACTTTACAAAATGATGGAGAAAATAGGGTGTATATATATGTTTTCTCTATAAAAAAGAGTTTGATTCCTCCCACCTTTTATTCCGTCTTGATGTAGTTCAATAATATGTGTTCAATTTTTAGCCGAGTTGGTCACTAAGTAAAATAAGTAGTCACTACAAAATAATGTTTGATTTAGTGAGAGTCAAAAGCTGTCACAAGCCTGTCGCTAATTTAAAAAGTTGTCACAAATCTGTCGCAAATTGACTAAACTGTCACAAAATCGTCATAAAAACCATTGCTAATAAGCTCGTAACAAAAAATACAGTCATTAATCCCGTCGTTATTTGGGTATTTTTTTATAGTGAGTACACATATAGGTTATAAGTGGGTTATAATCACACCATATATATAAACATGTCTCAAAGCATACCATGGCCTGCATTTTAAGTCGACTCTTTTTATATACTCCCTCATCCGTTCCATATGGTGTGTTCTTTTTTCTTACACATTTGTGATGTATGTCATAATAAAAGTCAACATTTGTTTTGTGACGTAGTGAATATTATAAAGTAAGGATTATTCATGGTATTCATGTGACTTTCCTATATATTATTAGGAAATCATGCATACTCATCCAGCTAATTGCTCGTTTTAATCAAACTTAACCCCGCCATTGACCAACCACATATTGATAGGACATAAAAATTGGACCCGAATATTCTATTCGGGTAATAATCAATCCACTTTATAAATGGGTATCCAACGCTTAAATGGGTCATCACATGCCTTTTCATCATAGAATAAGATTGTGATTATCAAAAGCCCAAGCCCACTTAACTAGGGACCCATACCTGAAAAATCCCCTGAGATGAAGACATTTGTCAACATACTAGAAGGCTTAGTTGCCTATAAATAGCCAACTACCCCTCCTAGAAAGCCCCCGAAAAAATCTATTCAAAAATATAGAGAGAAGTTGAGAAAAGAGAAAAACTAGTCAAAGCTTATCCAGTTAAGAAACAAACCGAACAGAAAAAGAACCGAGCATCGAAGAAGAAGGAGAACGACCAAGATAAGAGTTTAAATAGTTAAATCGAGCGCAATTGTAGTAAGTTAATAACAATCCGAACAAGTGTAATGACCTGATCAGTAATAAAGACCAAGAAGTGTTCATTACTTACAGCTAATTTATCATTATTTTGTTGTTGAAAAGTCTAACGCGACCGACCAAAGTTATGGCTTTATCAAATGGCGCCGTCTCCGGGAATCATCTAGTCCCCAACTAGTTTAGAATTCGAATACCAATACTCTACCAGACGAGCGACAATGGTGACCAATGTAGAAGAAACCCATCCCGAGATAGTAGAAACCAATAACCAAAACGTGCAATTCAGCCAACAAGACCTCGACGATCTACTCGAAATCCGTGATAGAAATGACGCTATCCAGCCCGGAAATTAACCAACAACCTCCTATGTCAACCAAGAACCACCCCAGCAACTTGAAGGGATTGTTGACGAACCCTCCTCGTCCTCGGATGACGAACAAGTCATGCCCGTATTAAGGCGCGCACGAAGACGCCAACCCGGATCCCAAGCAGGGCCGAGATCAAGAGTCCCTTTGCCAACAGCCTCGGTCAACTCCGGCGCTCGTTTACAAACGAACGAAGATCACCGATATGGTATGCCCGGGGGTCATGTACTTGAACAGTTGTCCCGACCACCGACTCATCCGCCGAGGATAATTACACCATCCATGGTGGAAGTACAACACGTTGTTCCATCGGCCGATGAAATGAACTATGCCCAGCTGCAAGCTCAACTGGCGGCATGCATAACGGCCATGACAGCTGCCGGCATCGCATTGCCAATTACCCAGCTCGCCAATACAGACAAAGATCTACGCCGTGAAGCGGAAGATTCAGCTTACAGGGCCGTCCTGGAAGCAGCAGGGCGACGAACCAATACAAGAGTGCCCCATCAAAGGGGCAGTGTCCCAGAGATGATCCCTCCGATAGTCGTCCACCCAAACACTCATAGGGAACGTGTCCTCGATACCCACACGAAGGACGGTAGATATCCCGAACACATGATCGGGGAAAGTTATGGACCACCACCACATCAGCGGGGATACCCCCCCTACCAAGCCTCGGATGACGCGTTCCAACAAGCATGGAACGTATGCCAAGAAACCCCATGCGCCGAACAGATCACGAGATATCGCAATCCGGCAGGGTTCGTCATCCCTGAGTTTAGGCTTTATGATGGAAGGAGTTGTCCTATCGACCATCTAAGGCACTACAAGACGAAGATGGAATTGTGGAGTGATGAACAGGCACTCATGTGCAAATTTTTCAAAAACAGCTTGGGCCAAGAGGCTTCGTCGTGGTATCACAACTTACCACGGGGCTCCATAAGAGACTGGGCAGAGCTGCTAAGAGCGTACTCCACCCGATACGCTGCCCATAGGAAAAAGAAGGTTAGCATCGAAACCCTTCTGAAAATGACGATGATGCCGAATGAGAGGCTCAACGACTATTGCATACGCTTCATCGACGTAGCAAACCAGATTCCACGATACGCCAATAATATAGCCATCTAGAACTTTATCAATTCCATCCCTAATGGCTATTGGGCAAGAAGGAAGTTCATAGGCAAAGACTTTCCGACCGCGGATTCTCTACTGGCCTACTGCACCCACCTCACCGATAAAAATGATGAGATTCGTTTTCTCAACCGAACCCTACCAAGAAGAGAAACAGTTCGGGAAGCACAGGTGGGTCGCAAAAGGGCCAAGAACAACCAGGAAGAAGCCTTCAAACCGACCAGGAAGGACAAAGGTCCCGAGGTCCACAGGAGGGTAGACCGACAACAAGAACCTGAGCCTAAACCGCTCCAGATCGCATACCCAACCCCGATCAACGAACATAAACCGCTCCAGCTCACTTACCCAATGCCCCCCAAACCGCTCCAACAAGGTCGGTTCCAAGAGAGGGAACGCCGAAATAACTTCGGACCGGTCGAACTACGATACACTTTCAACATGTCCGCTGATGATATCCTAAAAGATATATGCAGGGAAAGTTGGTACTCCCGACCACAACCGATCAATTCTCCCCCCAATATGAGAGACTCCAAGCTTTTCTGCACATATCAAGAGGATCACGGCCACCTCACCGAGCATTGCCGTCACCTGCGATGGAAAATGAACCTGTGGGGTGATGCGGGATACCTAGCCAAATTCATCAAAGGCGGTGGGAACAAAGGCAAACAACTGGCCATCGAGGGAGCTGACAACCGGCAGGGCAAAACGATCAACGTCGTTCACATGTCACGACCCAAGGGAACAGGTGGAGAACGATCACGACAGCGGCAATTGGCGCACTTCGGCCAGGTAGCCAAGGCGTCACAAGCGTCGACCTCTAAAAGGCAATGCACGCCCCGACGACATCCACCCATTTCCTTCTCGGGTCTTGACGAGGAAGGGGTGATTTATCCCCATGGGGACGCCATTAATCTCCGTGTTCAGATTGGCCTCGACACGGTCAGCAGGGTGCTTATCGACCAAGGAGCCTCTTGTGACATCATGTACATAGAGCTTTTCGACAAAATGGAACTCAAGACACAAGATCTCCAACCTACCGATGTCACCTTGATCGGGTTCATCTCCGAGACGACTAAACCTTTGGGTAAGATCGTCCTCAACGTCACAACTGGATCCGTTTCAGTTCCCGTGGAGTTCTTAGTAGTCAACGACAGCTCCGGCCACAACGCAATCTTGGGCCGACCTTGGCTGCATGCCATGCGGGCCATACCCTCAACCTACCACCAAAAAGTCAAATACCCAAATGACAGGGGAGAGATCGAGACAGCCAGAGGATGTCAAGAAGATTCAAGACGCTGTCAAGACATTACCGCAGCCCTACAAAAACAGCTGATCGTTGTCGAACAACCCACCAGCACAAATAAGCTGATCAACCAAATATCCAAAACCGAGAGGGTTGTTGAAGAACAAGTAGGAGAAACACTTAGGAAGGTGTATATCCCGGATATGGACGAGGAGCACTACTTCCTCCTTGGGAATAACCTTTCAAAACGGGAATCCGAAGAGTTGGAAGCATTCCTCTTCAACAACGTTGATAAGTTCGCCTGGAGTCCCAAAGACATGCCAGGCCTAGACCCCGAAACGGCATGCCACCACCTAAGTGTTAATGCCGAGTACAAGCCGGTAGCTCAAAGGAGCAGAAAAGTGTCTGTACACCACAGAGCAGCTATAATCGCTGAAGTACAAAAGCTATTGGAGGCTGGAGCCATAAGGGAGGTTTTCTATCCCAAATGGTTATCCAATCCAGTCGTTGTCCCAAAAAAGAACGGCAAGGAGAGAGTCTGTATAGACTTCACCAATCTCAACAAAGCCTGTCCGAGGGACCACTTTCCCCTCCCGAGGATAGATCAACTGGTGGACACGACTGCGGGAGCAGAAAGAATGATCTTCTTCGACGCATATTCAGGATACCACCAAATTCCCCTAGCCCACGAAGATCAAGAAAAGACATCGTTTATATCGCCTTTGGGAAATTATTGCTACACGGTAATGCCGTTCGGCCTACGCAATGCGGGAGCAACGTACCAAAGGATGATAACGAGGGTATGTAGAGATCATATAGGGAAGACGATGGAGGTGTACATAGACGACATAGTCGTCAAAAGCGAAAAGGCTGCATCCCACCTCCAAGACATCAGAGATGTCTTCCGTACGTTGGGCGAGCACAAACTGAAACTCAATGCGAGCAAGTGTGCCTTCGGAATCAGCAAAGGAAAATTTCTGGGGCACATGGTCAGCCGACGAGGAATAGAGGCAAATCCCGACCAGATCACAGCTCTACAGAACCTGGCAGCGCCCAAGAATAAGAAACAGATACAAGAGCTCATGGGAATGATGGCCGCCTTGAGTAGGTTCATCAGTCGATCCGCAGATAAGGGACGACCGTTTTTCGAATCACTCAAGAAAGATAGAAAATTCGTGTGGGACCCGGAATGTGAGGCTTCATTCAACAATCTCAAAGAGTACTTGAGGACGCTGCCACTGCTGGTAAGGCCGAACAAAGGAGATATTCTGGCATGCTACCTAGCAGTTTCCACTACAGCTGTGAGTGTAGTCATCCTCAGAGAAGAGGGTCGCGAACAATTTCCGATCTACTTCGTCAGCAAAACTCTGGTCGAAGCCGAAACACGTTACCTACCCTTGGAAAAGCTGTGTCTGGCTTTGGTCGTCGCAACCAGGAAGTTGCCACACTATTTTATAGCTCATCAGGTCCGGGTATACACGAAGTTTCATGTCAAAGAGTCACTTCGACGGACAGACATAAGCTGTCGAGTTGCCGCCTGGGGGGTCGAACTATCCCAATTTCATATCGAGTTCGTACCCCGACATGCCATAAAAGGACAAGTCTTGGCCGATTTCGTCGCGGAGTTCACCGAAGGCTACGACGAGCCATTGGCACTCTCTCCGCAATCACACTGGCAGATACATGTCGACGGATCAGCGACCAAGAACGGATCCGGAGTAGGGATCGTCCTAATGTCTAGAGAGGGAGCAATCATCGAAAAAAGCATAAAACTGGGCTTCCGAGCTAGCAACAATGAGGCAGAATACGAAGCCATGATAAATGGCATGCTCGTCGCCCGGTCCCTCGGATGCTCTCACTTAATTGCAAGTTCAGACTCCATGCTCATTGTCAATCAAGCCCTCGGCGAGTACCAAGCCAAAGATGATAGGATGATCCTCTATTAAGAGAAAGTCCAAAGCTTGATGGCCACCTTTGAACAGTGCGAGTTAGTCAGGATCAATCGCACCGAAAATGCACATGCCGATGCCTTGGCCACCCTAGCCTCGACCTTAACATTGACCGATACCCGGTCAATCACAGTAGAACTACTTATGACCCCGAGCATAATTAAAAGGATAGACCGAGTGACGACAGTGTAGTACGAACTAGGTTGGATGGATGACATGACTCATTATCTGCGAAGTGGAACGCTTCCGGCCGACAAGATAAAAGCGCTGAAAATTACGAGAAAAGCTCCTCGGTTCTGGCTCTCCGAGGACGACAGACTGTACAAATCCAGTTACCGGGGACCCCACCTACTGTGCGTGCCTCCCGAGCTACAATTGCCGGTCCTGGAGGAAATCCACGAAGGATCCTGCGGAGCACACATCAAAGGGCGATCCCTTGCAAACAAGGCAGTTACCCAAGGGTATTGGTGGCCCTATATCAAGCGAGACGCGGATGTATATGTCCAACGTTGTGATAAGTGCCAACGATTTGCCAAAATACCACGACTCCCCTCATCTCTAATGGCCCCCGTATCGGCTCCATGGCCGTTTGCACAATGGGCAATAGATCTGGTCGGAAAACTCCCAAAGGCCCCGGGGAGCGTGGAATATCTGATCGTCGCGACGGATTATTTCACCAAATGGGTTGAAGCGAAGCCCCTCCGAGAAATCAAAGCCAGCAACGTCAAACAATTCATCTGGGAATACATCATAACCAGGTTCGGAATACCGTACGCTATTATCGCCGACAACGGAACCCAGTTCAAAGATGCACAATTACAACTGTGGTATGAGGAACTGGGTATCTGAAAGTTCTATTCGACGCCGACATATCCACAGGGCAACGGCCAGGCAGAGGTATCGAACCGAACAATACTAGACGGCATCAAGACAACCCTTGAGCAAGCAAAGGGGAGATGGCCCGAGCGGCTACTCAACGTCTTGTGGTCGTGCCGAACTACGCCGAAGACGGGCACCAAGGAAACCCCATTTAGCTTAGCGTACGGTGTTGAGGCCATCATACCAACAGAAATTGGGCTACCCACGCTCCGAACAACTTTAGTCGAGCAGGGAAACAATGAACAAAGAATGAGAGAAGAACTTGACATGATAGACGAGAAACGAGAGATAGCAGCTCTTACACTCGCGAAGTATCAACAAGGCGTCAAACAAGCATATGACAAGAGGGTGAAAGGGACCAAGGAGTTCATGGTCGGAGAATTGGTGCTACGACGAGTAACGGTATATACCCGAAATGTAATACATGGTAAATTGAGCCCCACCTGGGAGGGACCATACGAGATCATCAAAAGAACAAGCCCAGTTACCTACAAACTCAAAAGCGTTCTGTTCGAAAATAGCAGAGGGGGAAAAAATTCTTGGAACGTGGCTAACCTAAAGAAGTACTACATATAAGCCTGACCGTCAGTACAAATACAGGTGCCGCCTTATCTCTCTAACCTAATGTCATTGACTTTTGAATAAATAAAGTATCATATCATGCTGTCTAGCCAATGCAGATGAAATTCCCAACATGGCCGAAGTGCCTAGGAATACTATGAAATTCCCAACATGGCCGAAGTGCCTAGGAATACTGTGAAATTCCCAACATGGCCGAAGTGCCTAGGAATACTGTGAAATTCCCAACATGGCGTGAAAAAATACGCCTAGGAATACTATGAAATTCCCAACATGGCCGAAGTGCCTAGGAATACTATGAAATTCCCAACATGGCGTGAAAAAATACGCCTAGGAATACTATGAAATTCCCAACATGGCCGAAGTGCCTAGGAATACTATGAAATTCCCAACATGGCCGAAGTGCCTAGGAATACTATGAAATTCCCAACATGGCATGAAAAAATACGCCTAGGAATACTATGAAATTCCCAACATGGCGTGAAAAAATACGCCTAGGAATACTATAAAATTCCCAACATGGCCGAAGTGCCTAGGAATACTATGAAATTCCCAACATGGCCGAAGTGCCTAGGAATACTATGAAATTCCCAACATGGCGTGAAAAAATACGCCTAGGAATACTATGAAATTCCCAACATGGCCGAAATACGCCTAGGAATACTATGAAATTCCCAACATGGCCGAAGTGCCTAGGAATACTATGAAATTCCCAAAAAAAAAAAAAAAAAAAAAAAAATACGCCTAGGAATAATATGAAATTCCCAACATGACATGTCTAAAAGAATGCCTAGGAATACTTATGTATATGCAGGTACCCGTTGACCCAATGAGCAAGGATGAAAAGCAATACAGCAATGGGGAGAACAATTCAGGCCCACATTCTGGGGACGATAAACTACCAAATGGCGAAAACAATGAAAAGAAATCAATCACAACAATGAAATAGCAGCAACGGGAATGTCCAATACACGTATAATGAAATGACGCAGATAATAAAGGCCCACATTATGGAGGCAACACCATGCCAAACGAAGAAATCAGCAAAGGAAAATCAATCCAATCAATGAAATATCCGTACAACAATGAGAAGATCCGAACACAAGAGTAAAGAAATAAAACAAATAGTCCTCGCCCACGTTACGAAGGCCACAGGGTACAACCAACAAATAAAGAAATTTATTTAAGAGCTACTACATGAGGAACACGACGGTAACTGACCGAGTGACACTTCTTCGTCATCCGTCGACGTATCCCCCTCAGTTTCCTCACCATCAAAACGCTCCTCAGAAATAAGGGAATCAAAGTTGATCGTATGTGCGCCAACGCATGTCAGCGTCTTAAGCCGTGCAGAGAATTCGGCTCCTTTAGCGACCTCGTGAGCATCAGAGGCCGCTTTCCGACGAGCATCGTCGAAAGGAAGCTTTCGAGCTTCGATCATAGCTGCAGAGGCATCGTATCTGGATCGGGACAAACGGAAATACTTCACCAACATGTTCGCTTGGGTTACCAACGACTTTAGTTTACCGAAGTATTTTTCCTTTACCCGCCAATATCGATCTAAACGACGCTCCTGAACCTTAACAACATGCTCGGAACGCCGAGCATACTCACGAAAAGAAGACGCCTGAGTTTTCAACTTGGCCCTAAGTCGGCCACATAGATTGAGCAACTCGACATTTTTACCCAATAAAAAGATATAAGGAACCTTGGCATGCTCATCACTAGCCACACCAGATGGGACTTCGTCTCGGGCGGCACAAGTAGGTCCTGGCCCCGGACTAACTAGGCTTGGAGAGCCAGCCTGGTGCGACGTAGTAGCATGTGCCTAAAAAAAAATGGGAAGAAAGGAAGAGATGAATACTCAAAAAAAAAAAAAAAAAAAAAAAAAAAAAAACTACAAATAATACGGCAAAACAAACAACTCAATTATTAATCCGATAGCCCCTCAACGGACGCTGAGGTCTCTACTACATCAGCGAAATGAATATCTCGCAATGAAACAATTTGAGTCCCCAAGCGCTCACGAATGACCGCATCGACTCGGTTCAAGGCAGCCGTGGTCTCAGTTACCCCGACCGTCGCATCAACCATGCGTTCTGCTCGGGCAACACCACTCATCCCTTTTACATGCTCAAGCACCTCTAGAGCGCGAGCTCGGGCCCAATACGCTTTGACAAAGGTTAGCAGTAGGTCCGCATCCTCGAAAACGGCACCTAGGACTAAGTTCAAGCTCGTCACACGGCCTCGGGCTTCATCACGAGAGCGCCGAAGCGCACCAAGAAGTTCTTTCGCCTTACCCTTGTTCGCCTTATAATATGCGGTCTTTTTGCTGAATTTCTCTCCCAAGTCACGTAACCGAATCGACATGTTTGAAATATGAACATTCAGATCATCGATTTTATGACGGGCCGAATTCAGTTCAGCAGTTAGGAAAGCCTTAGATCTCTCAAGGCCATCTATAACGTTACCTCCGATACGACTAGGCGAGGTCCAGACCACCATGGCCAGAGGGTTATAGGGTACCTGACAATATTTTGTTTTCACATTCTTCAAAATATGATGACCCTAGAAAAGGGGAAATTAACTCGGAAAAGTCAAACAAAAAACAAACACATCACCTATATTACCACTTTCCCAAAAGAATATGTTTCTAGATACAAAAGAGACCCACAATTCGGGTACCAAAAGACTTTACAATAAGATACAGAGAAAATACTACAAGAAAATGGTCAAGGCTCCACCTGAGGGGATGCGGGTGGGGGATTGACGGTAGGAGCAGACCGAGGAGTCGTTAGAGCCGAACCAGAATGGGGACGCGGCGCCGTCGACGTAGTGTGTCCCGGCATCCGTGGGAGCTCCTCGTCTCGGAGGTTGGCCCAATCCTGAGGCTTAGGAGGTGCACCATGAGGACAGGGATACACCAATTCCGACCACGCTCGATCCGACAAGGGAACCTTCGCAAAATTGAGCGCGCGCACATGAGCGCAATAGACGGCGAAATTAGCCATCATTGCGAACTTTGTCCGCTCCTCCGCGTGCGCCGCTTTTAGAGCGGTCACCTCAGCCTTTTCGGCTTCAACATCCTCGGCCAGGAGCTGATTCTCAGCCTCTAGTTCGTCGTACTTCTCGACCATACTCTCTTTTTCATCCTCCAACTTACCGACATCCTCGGTCAGGCGCATGAACTCCGCCGACAGCTCATCGTAATTATCGCCCAGGATTTTATTATCGGCGACGAGTTTCTCTTTATCGGCGACGAGTTTCTCTTTCTCGGCGACGAGTTTCTCTTTCTCCGCCACCAGCTTCTCTTTATCAGCCCCAAGCGCTGCCATCTGATCCCTCAGCGCCACGGTACTCAAGACAACCTGTATTTCAAAACATCAGATTCCGGCTAAAATATGAGCAGCATGACATAATACAAAATACACGCCCAACATACCCGCAGCGCATCAGCGTTGACCTGCTCTATAACCGACATTGTAGGCCGAGCAAATATTGTTTCTGCATCCTTGAAAGCGAGGGGTTTAAGAGCAATGTACCCCATCTTCAAGGCTCGGGGTTGCTTCAGCAGCTCACCCCCACATCGGTCAATATAACGGGTCATTGCAACCCCGTCCTCCAACCCTTCCTCCGATTTCTCGGCAACCCCATCTTCACCACCCCTCCCAACATCCACAGCAGTCTCTTTGTCACCTTCCACTTCCACCTCCTTCTCCGAAGGGCCAGTCTCAGGGGCCCTGTGCTTGCTCACACCCTCAATACGGGTGGGCGAGACAACAAGCGGGACCATCATCTCCTCAGTACGGATAGGCGAGATTGCAGGCAGAGTCATTGTACTCTTGCCCATGTTCACCATGAGGTTGAGATGTCCGAATATGTTATCCATCGACCCCTAAAACACAATAATACCCATAGACTGGGCAAGAGCGAGGGTAACCAATGGAGAAGTCAGTAGCTGAAACAAGATAACCAATGAAGCAAAGAACTAGAGAACAACACAACAATCAAAAGACAAGAGAATCAATATACATATACACATACCTCGCCAGGTGCAGGGACATCCTCGGGGATATCCCCTTGGGAAGTAGCCTCCTCGGTGACCGATGTATCGGTCCCCCTAGCCCTCTTCATTGTTCCAACGACGGGGTCAGGTCCACGACGCTTCGAGCGAACGGTCTTTTTCCCTACCCGAGCAGCACTTCGAGCTCGGACCACCTTTAAGAAATCCTCCTTGGACTCTTTAGGGATCTCGGGCATAGGATTCCCCTTTGTCACTGGCCCCGCAGGGTATCCGAGCAGCACGGGAGCAGTACGACTAGCAGGATCCTTCATTGATCCAGGCCCCCACCATTTCCAAAGAGCTAAGAGAGCCTCGACATTGGGAGCACCGAGGTCTGGAATCATGGGAGCCCTGGTAGCAGGTCCGGGAATTGGGTGACCAACACAACCCCAATTACCGGAAACAATCACAACACCAAGGTTCTCCCCCTTATTGGTATCCGGCAGACCAAAAACAAGCCGACAGAAGGCACGCATGGTCTTCAGATACGAGCTACGGCGATCAAAACTCAAAGTATAGATCCCGAACACGTCCTTTAGTTCGATCGGAATTCCGTCCAACTCCGATAGCCTTTGAATACCGTTTAGGGTACGGTAACCATTCAGGGCCAGTTGGGCCGGAGCAATCTGAACGGCCTCAAAGAACGAAGCCACCCACTTGCTGAAAGGAAGTCTTAAACCCCCAGTAAAGAATGCCGAGGAAAGTACAGCTACCTCGCCGGCGGGAACAAACCCCAACACCTCGTTGTCCGATATCGGAAGCCGAACATGTATGTTGTCGGGTATTCCGGCAAGCTTCTTAAAATCCTTTTCCACAAATGGGCCCACTTGGGCCAGACATTGGGTCAAAATTTCCTATCCAAACATCAACAAAAATCCATCAATATACTAACACACAAGCCACAATAACATCAACATAACGAAACGCCCCCCCCTTCTTTTTTTTTTTTTTTTTTTTTAATGCCCAATCAGTATAAATCCAGTACACAACTCAATATCGTCAGACATATATAGACAACCACAACATGTTACCAGCGCCATATCTACGACCACAACAACGAATCAAATACCAGTCCTCAAACAAAAAGAACATAATGATAACAAAGCACTTACAGTTGTCATTCTGAGCGGATACGTTCGAACAGCAGCAAATATACCGACAATACAACGAAACCCTAGATGGAGCGGCAGCACGTTTTTCCTTTTTGGCGGGAAGAGTATACTTTAGAGAGAGACAAATATTTTCTTCAGCAAATTATGTGATAAACACAAAAGGGATTGCTTGGCACAGTAAAAAAAGAGTGGAGTCACAAAAAGAATAAAATAATAACCACCTTTTCGTGTGACAGAGGTTTACCTTTTTTCCAACCATAGATAAGTCAACAACCGCTGTTATTTCTCACTTATAAACGCTCCAGATTTCGCCACGTCAGCGCATATCCCACTACCCAAGGCAATTCACATCATTACACCTAAATAAACGGCCAGTGGACCCTACCACGAAAAGCTTCCAGCATACGCTACCAATAATATCCCCGATTAAGATCCTCGACACTCAACCATTCCTTACCAAAAGGACACACCGAACAAGGTGGACGGAGACCGTTCATAGCTTGACGACTTTAAGCATCAAGTCTAACAACGCTCTCCGGGGGGATAACCAGGCACATTGCTCGATGTGTATTGACATAAAGGCAAAGTGAACAAGAAATAAAACAGAATAGACAGAATCAAGTATAAAGCAAAAGTTTTATTCATCCAAAAGGGGGAAAAACACAAAAATACAACCAAAGAGAATTTTGACAAGAAAATACACCGTCCTACTTCTTAGAACTACCCCCCATATCGGCATCCTTCTTCGCCAAGAGCTCCTCCAGACTCTCTCTCTCCCTAATCAAACGAGCAATCGCCATCTCGGCCTGCTGCAAGTAGTAAGACTGCGACTTGCATTTCTGCTCGGCTTTGAAACGAGCGATGCCCTCCGCATCCCAATATTGTTTGAACCTCCTCACTTCAGTCTGAGCACACTTGAGATCATGCTTCAGCCATGACATCTCAATCTCTTTTAGCTGAAGAGGAGTCAAATCCTCCTCCCCAAAACCAGGGGGACGGGGTAGCAAGAAAGTAGGCTCCTTTTCCAGAAGGGCTTTCTTTTTGGAGACAGATCTAGTAATGGGAGTCATCTCAAAACAAAAGCAAGTTAGAGGAAACAAAAATTATCAACAAGAGAGAGGAAAGAAGATTGGATAATGAAGAACAAGCAATAGGGAGCATTTATAGAGAGTCAAAGGGCACAAAGCAACAAAAGCACGAGATACGAACAGATACATCTGATTCAAATACAAAAAAAAAAGAGAAAAAGAGAAAAAGATACAAGTTCCAAAACGGGAAATACATCAGAAAACTAGCCCAATCTAACTAAGGACCAATGGGTGGAAAAACCGAACTACCAGACCGAGAGAAGGCAAAACGAGCAGAGCAGTTCAACTGAGCTTGGTAGGAATCATTCATGGCAATCAAATTTTCGTTATCCGCGGAGAGTTCGGATTTCTCCCTAGTAAGAACCATGACGCGCTCCTCCAGCCGAGCATTCCTAACCATCATGTTAGCCAGGCCTTGAGGGGAGTTATTGAACTCGTCTTGAGCATGGTCCCAAATTTCCTCGGCATCATACCAGGAGTTAGCCAGACGATTTCTCTGTAACAACAAGTGATCGAGCTGACGACTCAAGGCCGAAATCTCGGTCCACTTCACAGTCTCTTCAGGATGAGATCCGAACAAGCTCAAGGCCAAAACGCCGTACTCTTTCTCAAGCATTGCCATCCGACGTCGGACGCGAGATACCTCCGCATCCAAACCCTTCATCTGAGCATGATATCTCCCCACAGATTCAGACATTCTGGGAAATTGCTATAGTACAAGAGAAAGTAGGGGAGGGAAGAGCAAACAACAAAAGTAAAAAGGAGAAATGATAACTACTAAAGAAAAGAAGAGGAGTATTTATAGAGAAAATATAGTATGGTATTTTATGACAGTACTTGGGAGCAAGCATATTTCCTGACATACTTGGGAGCAAGCATATCTCCTGACGTGCTTGGGAGGGTGCACCTATGATCGACAGTACACCCACATACATCTGATATCACAGTACAACAGAAAATAGAAAAGATATTCAAAGATCTGGATTTCGGAAAAACGACAAACCACAAGTACAACATAAAAAGAAGTGCCAAAATAAAGGGGCAAAAATACTTCTCATTAATAAAGATGGAATACATCATTGTTCATTACATCAAAAGACAATCTATTACATTGAGGTCTATTACATCCGAGGATTACATCAAAAGAAAATCTACTACATTGTGTGTTGAGTGGTGGAGCCAAATGAGTAGACAACATGGCCAAAGAAGATCGACAACATCAGCGGATCAAGCGAACAGCAGGAGACGAAGGAAATAAACATAAAAAGAAAACAAAAAGGGGAGAAAGAAGCGAAGAGAAGGAACATAAAGAAGAAGTGAAAAGAAAGAAGAGTCAAAAAGAACAATGACAAAAATCCTAGAAGTAACACAAAATCCTTAGGATCACAGGATTGATTGTTACGTCGTAGTGGTGAGAAAGAAGAGGATGAAGAAAGTAAAAGGAACACGATAAAAAAGAAAAAAAAAAGAGATAGTAAGAAGAAAATGGAGGAGGAAGAAATGAAGGAAACAGACAAATAAAAAAGAAGTCAAAGAAACAAAAAACAGAAAAGAAGAAGAGTGCAAAAAAGAGGAGGAGGGAGAAATGAAGAAAATTGAAGAAAATCAAAAGAAAAAAAAAAGGAAAATGGAGAGGTTAGGGGGAGGTCGATCGGTATCGATGAGAGGGCCCGGCAGAGACATCCCTGTCTCGAAGTGCCGAGTTCCCCCTTAGCACCTCATTCTCTTCAACTAGAGCCTGACGAGCACGTCGGCAATAATCTAGTTCGGATCTTAGCCAAGTTAATTCCCGAACCATCTCGGTATGGTGATAGCGCATCACTTTTAACTCCTCCTCGGCATCCTTCAACAGTTTTAGTGCATGGCCATAGGAAGCTTCAAAAGCCTCCACTTGCAAAACCAATACAGATTTGGTGAAAGAACTGGCCATTATAAAAAGATTATAAGATGAAGATTTGTATATAGGGGAAGATAATATGATAAGGGTTGTGAATATAACCATGCTTTAAGCAGGTATTTATAGATCAATTAGATGAGGGCTGGTATCGAGGTGTCGCAACCGTTCGCCAATGGGTTCTAAGAAGCGATGGCAATTAAAAGATGTGTCTGTTCAAGAAAAAACGTTTGGATTCCCAAAAGGCTCTGAAAAAGCATGGGTAATTAAAAGCCACTCTTGTTCAAAAAACGCTTGGGTTCTTGCCAATATTTAAAGGGGGTAAGTAATAATGGAAGAAAAACACGCGTCATTTTGGGGAAAGGCAGCAGTTCAAATAAAATATCTAGGATCTTTTGCACAGAGCTCAAGAAAACTCTGGTGAATAAGATTTTTGTGCACAGGGCTCAAGAAACCTCAGTGGTCCCTAGATACAGAGATTAAGAAGATCCAGTGGATAGGGTCAAACACCAGGCCCAAGAAAAAGCATTAATACAGCCACAAGCACGCGCAATCAAATAAATCGCGTTGGGAAAGTAATATTTATTGATTGATTGATACTTTATTACAAAAAAGGCAGTCAGAATAAAGGAAATACAGTAAAAATAATAAAATCATTTCATAGAAGGGCCTGCTTTGTCATTCGGCTTCCCCTTCAACCGAGCATACACTTCCTTAAGGGCCAGCTTGTAAGCCCTCTTGGAAGCAATGTGCCTATTTCTAGAAGCCTCAAGCTCTTTGATCCGAGCATGAGCCCAAATATTCTCGATCAGGGACTTCTGATATTCACGCTCCATGGCCTCCAAGCGCTCGTCCATCTCTTCAGCTCGGCGAGCCTCCATGGTTAAAAAGGCAACCCTCTTTTCGAGGATACGAGCCTTCCTAACCTCCTCCTCGAGATGGGCAACGTATTCACGAAGATTGTCACCACTATCTTCACGAGGAGAAGCCATTTGTACGATAATAAAGAATGAGTTGCAACAAGAATACAGGGACGATCACCTTTTATAGAAAGAAATAAGAGATAGATCAAAGGTCATCTCGAAGAAAGACAACCTCTTGAACTTCCCTAGAGCATTTAGGGCTAACTACAGCAGTACAAGTCCAATTAAGTCATCCCATAGGGTATCAAGAAGATAAACAGACAAGAACAAGGATCGGGAAATATTTTATTAATTTCAAAAACTTCGATTACAACTGAGGAGAAAACTCCCCGTTCGAAAGAAATTACAACAGAAATCACAAAAGACTAATTATTTCGAGGAAGAGCCTTCTTCATCTTCATCCGAACTCGGTTTAGACCGAGCATGCAACTCTTTGAAGGCAAACTTATAGGCCCTTTTCGCTGCCTTCTGCTTAGCCAGACAAACCTCGAGCCTCTTTATACGCTCGAAGGCCCAATCCCGATCGACCATCGTCACATGATGAGCAGAATCCATGTCAGACAACCTTTTCTTGTAGTTTGAAACCTTGGCCACGAGTTTCTTATTGGCGTTGCGAGATTTCGTGACCTCAGTTTCTAAATAAGAAATATAGATAAAAGAGCTCTCACCAGTAGAACCAGAGGAAGCCATTACGTCACAAGCACATTAGTAGTAAAATGCATGATTATGGAGGGGGCGCACCCCCTTTATAGGAGTTTTTTCCTCGAAGAAAGATATTAGGATGGGTAACTACAAATGGGCCCCCCTGGGAACTGTCATGATTCTATTGCGTTTCTCGATGAAGCATTGGGAACGACAAGACCGAAGTAGTATCCTCGACAGACCGAGCATGACTCCCTCGACATGGAAAACCATGCCGAGGAAGTCAGGGAGCACTTGATAGGACATAAAAATTGGACCCGAATATTCTATTCGGGTAATAATCAATCCACTTTATAAATGGGTATCCAACGCTTAAATGGGTCATCACATGCCTTTTCATCATAGAATAAGATTGTGATTATCAAAAGCCCAAGCCCACTTAACTAGGGACCCATACCTGAAAAACCCCCTGAGATGAAGACATTTGTCAACATCCTAGAAGGCTTAGTTGCCTATAAATAGCCAACTACCCCTCCTAGAAAGCCCCCGAAAAAATCTATTCAAAAATATAGAGAGAAGTTGAGAAAAGAGAAAAACTAGTCAAAGCTTATCCAGTTAAGAAACAAACCGAACAGAGAAAGAACCGAGCATCGAAGAAGAAGGAGAACGACCAAGATAAGAGTTTAAATAGTTAAATCGAGCGCAATTGTAGTAAGTTAATAACAATTCGAACAAGTGTAATGACCTGATCAGTAATAAAGACCAAGAAGTGTTCATTACTTACAGCTAATTTATCATTATTTTGTTGTTGAAAAGTCTAACGCGACCGACCAAAGTTATGGCTTTATCACATATATTTCCCTATATGATCACTTTAGATACATGAATTTGTTCTAAAATTGTTCATTGATCACCTTCTTTATTATTAACCTTAAATATATACAAAGTCAAATCTTTATCGAATACAATGAAGCAATACGTTTCCTTATAATTAAAAATAACATTTTCTTTTCTCCTTCTTTTCTTTTATTTTTTCTACTTTTTACTCAATAATTAATAAAATAATAAAAGGATAATATGTGTAGTTGTGAATTGTAATGTAGAAATTGATAAGAAAGATAAAAATTTGTATACATCCAAGCATTTACTTATAAGGAGACGATATATGTACATCAACTTAGACATCAACTTGAACATTTTTTTTTATAAAAACGCTCCAATTCAAGATTTGATTAATACAAATCTCCACAGTTTCACGACGGGAACACAAATATTTGTCTTGTTTTTTTTTCCGAGATGTATAATGACATGTTTTGAATTTTTAAATTTTACCATAATTTCCAAAACATGTCATTATACATCTGAGAAAAAAAAACGCATATTTGTGTTTCCGTCGTGAAATCGTGTAAATTTGCATTAATATTTGGATCGTTTTTGTAAAAAAATATCTAAGTTGATGTCCATATATATCTCCTACTTATAATATATAAATACTAATAATCGTGCCACACGCGTTGCGTGTGTGACGCGTAATGCAATTAAAATATAAAAAATAAGTGTAGTTATGATACAAATACGTGGATAATACAAAAAAAAATAGTATATGACTTAAAAGAATATTTGGTTGTTAAAGAGTGATACATAGTGTTATTAGTTGCTACTTTTTTTATTTTTTATTTTTTATTTTTTTTATGTGAGCATGATATTATTGTAATTAATAAAAAAATATATGAGTATTTTTGAAAAAAAATGGCTAAATTGGACAGACTCATTTGACTTGTGTTGACTTATTATAATAGAATGATATATTTATAGCTTTAAAATGCGAAGAAAATGCATAAGGCTATATGATAAATTTTAAGCAAACATAGATTTGATCTAATGTTTGATCATATTTGCATTTTAGACACTCAAATTGTGAGAGTGACTTTATTAGTCCACTAACCTGGCTCATCTCTACCATCTCGAAATCCCTCTCTCTCTCTCTTTCTCTCTCTCTCTAATCTCTCCTTGCTGGTGTTTAATTTCCTTCTTCCAAACAGTTAGTCTCTCTCTCTATCTATCTATCTCTTTCTTTTACACTCGTGTTTATTTACAAAATCAATTATGTATTTGTATCTTCTTTTTTTTTAGCAATTGTTTAAAAATTGATCTGTTTGTGTTAGGACTTGCTTTTAAGATGCCAATTGATCTATTTCATTCTTGTTCTATGGAGTAATAAAATAGCTATTAGGAAAATAGAGAACAAGTTATTTATTCCAATTACATTAATGATGTTCTGTAAGAAGTGACATTATTAGGGTTTAAGTAACTATTATTAGATTGTGAATAAAATTGCTGATATCGCAAGTAGATTTTAAAAATATTACAGGCTTATTAGAGCTGATTCACATTGTACAACAGCATAGTAAAAAAATAACCATTTTTTTAGTTTTTGTTTTTTTGAGATGCTAGTTGACGAATGTTGAACACCCAAAATTGAAAATTAGAGTTTTAACATGGTGAAAGCAGTTCATGGCAAGGGGGGCAAGCGTAAGTTATGGTTAGTACCAGAATATAGTAAGGTTGTTTATATAATTATATATTAGCTATGTAATGGAAAAATAGCCGAGTCCTTAACAAATGTGTTCGGTCTGTGTTCATCGTGGTAGTGGCGAGATAGTTTTTTCAGTAGGGGAAACAGAAATGTGAAACGTGAAAAAAATAGAAAAAAATCTAAATTTCAATTTTTACACGGTAAATAATAGGAAGCATGAAACGTGAGGCCGGAAGAAGGAAACTAGAAACACAATTTTGTTAAAGGGGAAACGAGTTTCCCGGTAAATATGCTGAAAATAATACTCTCCCGGTCCCAATTTATTGGGGCAGTATTATATTTTGGGGTATCCCAATTTATTGGGGAACTTTTCCTAATTAGGATACAAGAATGGTAACATTTTCCGTTTTTACCCTTTGTATTTTAAACTCTAATGTAAAGATGCTGTTCAGAAGTGGTAATATCATTAAATTCAACTCAAAAAGCAAGTAATGACGATCTTCCCTTAACTTTTTATGTGCCCCGCCCAAATAATTTGGGAAGGAGGAAGTAGTAGTAACAAAGAAAACCCAATTGAAAATGAGCTGTCATTGCATGCTCATTTGCTTAAGCAATCTAGTTTCTTTTGTCTTGTTTTCAATCATTGAAACGCCATTGAGACTGCAAGATGCCTTTTTCTGTTTCAATTGAAAAATGCTTCTTTTTCACTTGTTGGTATGTTCCCTATTCATATCATATTTTGCTGATGGGAACGGTGTTTATGTTCTTCTTCTAGGGTTTATGGTTGAAGGTGTTTGCATTGTTTTCTCTTTTGCATGGCAATCGTTGCAACATCGCCTTATAACCCTCTAAAAATGAAGAAAATGCTGATACAATACGACTTAAATTTTGTGGAGAATTAGATCTGTTGTTGGATTATTCAGTCAGGGTTATTGCCTGTGCATCACTAAATCAAATTATTTAGCTCATGTTAAAAAAACACTGAATGTGGTTAATATGTTAAAAAAACGCTATTTGTGGAAATTGAAACGTAAAATTCCTCCCTCTTTTCGAGAAATCTGTTTTTGATGTGTAAACCTCTTTTTTGGTTAAAAATATATGGAGTTACAGTTAACATTGAAAGGCTGCAATAAATACTAGAATTACTTGCAGTTTATTATCCTATATTTATTAATTTCAGACAAAGTTAATGTCTCCCGTAAATGTTAAACTGGGTCAGAAATTAATACTTATCTTGTTATATCCTTTGAAACTTTAGTTTTGTACTCTTTGACTTATGCCAATCGTGATTCATAGACTGCGTTCATTAACATTTTTAAGATCTCTTTCCTATAGTTGGATATACAAACGACCGCCCTTGTTGACATTTTTATGTTTCATTTTACACATCTTTGAAATAGTTATTACATCATTTATTTATTTACACAAGTCACTATGCACTAGTTTTGCCTTGTTGCTTGAATGACTTTGTCAAATTGTGGCTCTCGATCCTGCTCACGTTCTTGTGCATAGGTCCCAGTTTTGTATTTGCACTAAAATAGAGAGAAAATAACGAGGCCTGCTGTAGTACTGATAATAATGAAACAAATCTTCAACTATGAGTCAAGCCATAGAAATGCTTGCTTCCACCCCCCAACACACACACACACACACAAACACAAAGTTCATTCAATAGTTTGTAAAGCTGTTGACTAACTAAGTAACCTGAATCCTAGGTCCTTAATATATTGGTTCCCTCACTTTGTAGCTGTCTCTTGCTTGTCCTTAAATTATTTAGTTTCTACTGTATTCCAGAACAGAATAAGTAGATATTATTCTTCACATGTATGTGATAAGAACGCATGAGTGTTGTACCGGGTTGTACACTTTTCCACCGCCTGTTTTAGGTCAAAAATTTGGGCCCTGGAACTAGCAGGAAAAAATACAGTTTTACCCTTTTACTTGTTATAAAATCTGAACAACGTTGCTTGATAATAATTAAAAGTCTAATAGGTGTTATATATACTGTGTTTATAGTGGATGTAGACATGGTAGAAGGGATAGTAAACAACTCTCCTGAAGAAAACGCAGTTCCATGTGAAGGAAATGAAGCGTTAGAACCGTACGTTGGTATGGAATTTGAAACCGAAGATGATGCAAAGAAATTTTATTTCGATTATGCTAGAAGTGTAGGCTTTGTTGTACGCATTATGCAACGACGAAAATCGGAGAGTGATGGGAAAACGATTGCTCGTCGACTTGGTTGCAATAAACAGGGATTTTCTCCTAATTACGGCACAGTTGGGCCAGATATGAAACCCCGGCCTTGTGCACGAGAGGGTTGCAAGGCTACTTTTCTTGCAAAATTGGAAAAAAATGGGAAATGGGTTGTGTCGAGATTTGAGAAGGAGCATAACCATCCCTTAGTTGTGACGTCGCAGGAGATAAGTGATTCGGTAAGGATCTTTCTCTTCTGAATTTGATTAGAAAAATTGAATTCATACCTTAGATGTACTTGGGTCAGGCCTTTATTGTGTGTTTCCATAGCAGAATTCTTCCACTCCATCTGCATTAGATAAGCAGCCACAATTCCTTTGTAATACCTTCGACCACAGATAGAGTATGTTTTTCGCTTAAATCTTAGTTCCCTGTTGCAGCTACTTTTCTGCAGTAATCTTAATATATCTTGAAAGCTTAGAGTTCAAGGGGCTGAAATGTTGATGAATTCAACAAATTTTTATGGTAATTGAACAAATTTTGACGGTTTGTTATGTGGTCAGTAAAATCATTATGAGGTTTTTTGACCTTTTCCTAACTTTTCTGGCTAGGGAAAGGTTGTTTTGCTTGCTTAATTTGAATGAGAGGGGAGGGTTTAAGATTTTCTTTTGACGTCCCTTGGAATCTAGCAAAATACACTTCTTCATTAAGTTGTCATAGTAGTAAGCTGCTAGCTCTATGTTCCTTAGAATGGTCGGGAATTGCTGTATCAGCCTTGTGCATTGTCTATATAGTATGACGGTGTAATTTGTTGGCGAGTGTAGCTTTTGTTTAAGTGGTGACTTGTCTTAATTCGGAAGTGTATCAGTCTCATCCTACCTTTCCTTGAATGAGGAGTAAAACATTTTTAAGTGTTTTGGAATGTCTGGATCGGGAGCAGTTAATTCTTTGCCGTGGCATGCAATTAAATGCCACGACAATCTCCTTTAAGTGAGAAATTTGACATCAAACCTTTAATGTCCACTGATCTGTAAGTATTACATTATCAGTGGACATTAAAGGTTTAATGTCAAATTTCTCACTTAAAGGAGATTGTGTGTAGCATTTTCTCAGCTAAATCTGAAATTTAAGGTAGTTTCATAATGTGGATGCCTATTCATTAGGTGCATCAAGATGTTTTTTTTGTTTATTAAGAAGAAGGATGAAGGGTTTAACTTATGCACTCTTGTACCGTGTGTTTGGATCTTGCAAATAAATCTGGTGGTATTTTCATCTTTTATTGTTTAGGCAATTCAAGTTTTATGTAGAACTTTGTAGTCAGGGTTATTTTTGCTTTTAACTTGGGGTAACCTTCAGTCTCTGTAAGTATTACATTATCTGCTAAATCTTTTTTATCTAAACTCTTCAGTATAAATCTCACTGACATTTTTCTTATCTAGCGGGCTAACTGCTTGGGGAAAAAATAAGGCTCTTGAAACAGTTTGTAACTTTTAGAGAAGCAAAAAAAACATTACTAAATTGAGCCTTCTGCGCAGTAGCAATTTACAATTCGTCTTAATGCAATAGGCTTTTACATTTTTTCAGTGTTTTTGTAATGATGCCTGATTAGTTCAAGAAGATACTGATGATATGTTGTAACATTTTCAGGATGACAAGGATAAGAAAATTGAATTTCTGACTCGGGAGTTGCAGCGTCAAGAAGAGCGATGTCACTCATATAGAGACAAACTTTTTACGTTCCTGAGTAGCATTGAAGAACAAACAGACCAGTTGTCTTCCAAAATTCAAATTGTTGTTGATAACGTAAGGAAAGCCGAAGCTGAAGTGTCAAATGTCTCCCAAACACAATTAAACCTAGAATTGCAATGATTGTGTTCTTTAATTATAGAACTTGTAAATTCCTACCTTTTTGGAGTGAATTCTTACGTGCAAATCTTGTATTGTTGCATTTGTTTCTGCACAGGATGTTACAAGTATAAAAGTAGTATATTTGGTAATTTTCCCTATATTTTTTGCATTACTTAAAAAGATAATAACGCCGTACTGCAATATTTTTTAGTAACTGTTGCGTGAGTTATCTTTTTACTGGTTGTCGACTTGTACTTGATTGATGAGAGTTATTGGGCCGGTAAAACTCAGACACGTTGGTTAACTGCTTTTCTTTCAGGTGATGAATAAGACCTCAGATTCAACATTCTTTGTTGGGATAATCACTCACTTTCCACACTCATTACATCCAATAGTCCAATGCCATTTTCATAATGGTTCTAAACATAGTAGGTGCCACAGGAATTAGCTTTCATCTTATTATGTTTAAGTTCACACGAGTTATTGAACATGTTCACATGAGTTTTTTCCCTTGCCATTTTGAACGATTATTGCAAAATTTATAATTGTAATATTTTAGGTAGAAGCAGTCACAGACTCACATGGCAACCATTTTCCACCGTCAGTTTTCAAACTACAACCCCACAACTCCCCTTTGTTTGTATTTTTCTTTCTAATAATTAAACACTTTTCATTTTCATGTTTGGAAAAAGACACACCATTAGTTATGCTATAGTAGTACTTTTTAACATGTTGAATGATTAGCACGGTTTACCTTATGAGTCCTTATTAGTACATCACGTCTATTACCAATTTTTGGGAGATACCTGTGTACGCATTATTTTCAGTATTTTAGTAAGTAGTGAAAACAACCATAACGGTATAGAATCACACTGAATCAACTACACTAATTGTCAGACAGTGTTTTATATAATTTTTAGAATTCTTTTTACACTTCAATCAAAACAAAAATAAAAACTCAAATATAATACTTATGGAACCCTAGTTGCTACTACCCTAAACTTAAATATTAATTAAAAATATTTAAAATTTTAATGATTTTAATATATTTTATTTGACGATTCAACTAAATAAAAACTCAAATATAATATTATACAATCTTATTTGAGACTATCATAAAGTTAAATATTAATTAAAAATATTAAATATATAGCCGAATAGCATACTCTTAAATTTCAGAATGAAAATAAAATTCTAAATATACATTGAGCACGGGTGTGTTGAGAGTCTGACTGAGTTTATCTTATTCATTAGAATTATTGTGAAAACAAAGGCCATTTGGAATATGCCAACATATTCTAAATTGAAACATCTCTATCGAAAATTTTACATCGTATTTGGTATGAAATTTGTCCATTGATTATTATCTGGACCATCTGAATACGATGTGCAATTTCCACTTTCTGATTAAAAACTAAACTGTAAAAAAAATGACTTCAATTAATTCAGTAACAAAAAGCATTATAAAAGCCATGTTTGAATCAATTATCTATATTACGAGGAACAAAATCACTTTTTTCAAGGAAAAAAAACATCGCATCAGCTTTCCTGGTTAATCCCCAAATTTTACATGTAGTGAAAATGTTCATCAAATATAAGGAAGCAAAAATGTTGCTCATACTTTTTTATAATACTTTTTGTTGTTTTTATTTGGTTTTATATAATTAGAAGATATGACTTAACATTTAAATAATATAAATAAATAAATATAAAGTATTTTGGAATATATGGGGAAATTATAATCAAGCTTATGTTTTGTAAATGAAAAAAATGAAATGCAAAACTCAAATGATTATAGTTTTTTTCCGAATATGAGGAATATTATGGGGCATCTGTGGTGCTTGCTCTGACACACCAATGCTAGCAGTTCATAGCACTAAAAGGAGGGGCTAACAATCCAAAATATGGTGTCACGTGATACTCCGATCTTTTAATCACATATAAAAATAATATTTTTTTTCATTTTCTTCTATCAAACCCTCCTATAAATACGCAAGGTATACGTTAGTATTTTTAGTTTCGGGATATTTTACGTTTTTATAATTTTTTTTGATTTAGTTGTGTTTTGCGAGATTTTTAAATTCAAAATGTCGAAAGATGTCAAAAAAATATAAAAACAACGTATTTTTCTAAATTAAAAATATTAACGTATTTAAAACGTATACCTTACATATTTAAAGGAATATTTGATTAAAAAAACTATTTTGATATGAGCTTAAAAATTCGGTGTCATTTGATACTATATTTATTTGTAGTGTTAAACCAAAACAACCCAACCCCCTTGCTAGCAGGGCTGGGCAAAAAATCGGAAATACCGAACCGAACCGAAAAAACCTGAAAAACCGAAAAATTTTCGGGTCGGTTTCGGTTTTCAGTAAAACCGAACCGAAAAAACCCGAAAAAGACCGAAAAATAAAAAATAAAACCGAAAAATAATAAAAAAAAAACCCGAAAAAACCGGTTCGGTTCGGTCCAAAAAATAAAAAGACCGAAACCGAAAAAAAACGAACCGAAAAATATGTTCGGTTTCGGTTTTGTCAAAAACCGAACCGAACCAAACCGAACCGAGGCCTACTACTAGCAACGAAATATTGTACCTCCTGACTGGACGATAAATACCCCTTCACTGTCACACGTATTTCTTTTCCATGGAAGATATTTGTACACGTAGGTTTTATTTTAACAATTTTTACACATCGCATAAAAATAAAGCATTCACATGTAAATCATTTTGCACCGTCAATTTCTCAAACTCCCTCTTTGTGTGACGTGTGGCACTAAGGTCCCTCTCCTTTCTCTTCCAATTAACCCATCACAAAAATCAATAAAAATTAGGATAAAATGCAAATAACCCCCATTAACTATCCATTCTTACAATTAACCCCATGAAACTTTTGCAATTTAACCCCAATTCCATCTTTTAAATGATATAATCCGTTTTTGGTTGATTTTTCATTTATTATAATCTTTTATTCGATATTCATGCATATCAAGAATATAGTTTTTCTCACTAAAATAATACTAGTATTTTTTTTTTATATAAAACCTTTTCAGATGGCTTTTTTAAGATAATTGTTATCGTAACTCATCTGCAATTGACAAACTACGCATATCAAACAAATAACAAATAAATAAAAAGTTACGTCATTTTAAGAATTAATTGTAAAAGTTTGATAGTTATGAGGGTTAATTACAAGAATGGATAATTTATTAGGATTATTTGCAAATGACACATGGTTCTAGAGGATTATTTGCATTTTACCCTAAAAAATACTGTATAGATAAATATATACTCCTTCTACTCCTTTTGTTACGCCTAATCTCCAACTCCGACCATGTCACAAATCACCTCACATCCAATCATACTTCTCTCCCCTCCATATTGAAAGAATGGATAGTTTAGGGGGTTATTTTGCAAATGACCCATAGTTATAGGGGTAACCAGGGGGTGATTTGCATTTTACTCTAAAAATTATTAGACAATCAGCACAGTTTTCTATATTTTGCGTTTGTTACATTTGAGTTTTTAATTATCGAGTCTTGTAGGAGCTTATAAGCAGAATGCATAAAGTTATGAATTACATATTCGACTGAATATGTGTTACGTTAGTATTTGGTATTTAAAGAGTATTAGCCAATTTACGTCAATAGTATGTAGCCAAATTTATTAAATATAAATCATGACTTAGATAACATAATTTGTTAAAAATTAAAAAGAGTTGGTGTACTCCCTCTGTAACACCTTATCTCAAACTCCGATCACCTCAAAAATGGCCTCAACTCCAATCCTATCTCTCTCTCCCCTTACTAAACCCACGTGCTCAATTCCATACACACGTTTCAAAATTATTACGTCATCATCAATTAGAGTTTGTTGTACAGGTGGCAGGGTATTATCGACACGTGCGTGTTCCACGTCAGCACCGTTGATAGGGAAAGTGGGTTTGCACCGTAGAGAAGGCAACTTGTCTCTATTGTCGTTCGGGATTTGCCCGAGCGACATTAGCGAAGAGGAGAGGGAAGATGAGGAGGGAGAGTCTTCTCAGTCTATATCGGCTTTGTTGCCGTTTGTTGTGGCCGCTACGGCTGTTGCGGCCCTTACGCGGCCCTCCACTTATTCTTGGTTATTACTATACTCTAATCTCTCTTTTTTGTTGGTTTTATTGTCGTGTTTGTTTAGAGTCCACTCTGTTGCTTACAATATTAATAAAATAGGCGCAAAGTGTAGGTTTGGGAAATGATTTTTCGGTAATTTTAGATTAACAAAATACTAAAAGACTAGTTTTAATATTCTAGTGAGTGAAAACGATGATCATTGCTATATCAGCAACCCATTTACACGTAAACCTTATAGTAAAACAAGTAAATGGAAAATGCATATGCTTTGATTGCTTTTTTAATTACTATTTGTTACAAGTCCACTCTGGTTGTTTGCAGTACTTGGTCGTTCGTGTTGCTGTTATATCGTTCGTTTATTGAGAAAATGATTTGGTTAGGTGTTAAGAAGCAATCTATATTAATGATTTAATTATATCGTTCGTGTTGCTGTTATATCGTTTGTTTATTAAGAAGCAATCTATATATTAATGGAACAAATAGGTAGCTAGTTTTACATTTAAAGTATTAAGCACTTGTAAATACAGGTAGTTATGTGTACAACCATGATATTCTTCCTTCGTTTTTCTATTACCAGTCTGCCAAAGTGGCACTTAATCTATTACTTAACCATCAATTGTTCAATATATTCTTTCCATGTGTCCTTGTTTATTTCTTAATGCTTTCATTTATTTACCTAGTCAACCATCAATTGTTTACTTATTCTCACTTTATTGTTAATATTATAAGTGCTGATGATAGACACGAGGAAGACAAAAGAATAAACGGTTTCCGTAATTGTTTAAAAAACAAACTTTTTTAATATGCTCTCCCTTTATCTTTAATAATGGACTGTCATCAACTAAAATGTATTCATTTACTCCAAATGTTGAAAGGATCTGTGGTAATAGATGTTTGAACTTGATATTTTCTCACTTCTTCTTCTATAAATGATTAGGCGTTAATTTCCAATATTTGGAAATTTTCCCTGGCATTAAAATGTGATGTAGTGGCACTGGTTATAGATAGAAAAATCATTTGCATATTATAATTTTCTTTAGCTGCTTGTATCAATTTTAAATGATATATTTGCATGCAGACTTAAAAACTTTTTTACAAGTTTATTTAAAGTTGTCGAAACTGATAATAAATTACGAATTTGCAGGGTCTCAAAGGAATTGTACGCCCCTGCACTAGGAGGGATCATGCTATCAATAGGAATACAACTATCACTGCAGGACTTTTCGCTTGCATTAAAAAGGTAGCCTTTCATGATATTTCTCGGCCCCATGATTAATCTGTTTTATTTAAAGTATGGAATTCAAAATTTCAGTAAATTTTGTGTGCATGTTTCTGTTTTTCAGACCTCTACCCTTATCTGTCGGGGTGATTGGGCAATATGTGTTAAAACCAGTTCTTGGAGTGGTAGTGGCAATGGCATTTCGTGTGCCACCAACATTTTATTCCGGTTTTGTCCTTATGGCATGCGTTGCAGGGGCTCAGCTCTCTAGCTATGGTAGCTTTTTAGGCAAAGGAGATATTGCGTTAAGCATTCTTTTGACGAGTTCAACTACAATCGCATCTGTAATAATCACTCCTGTCCTAACGGGTCTTCTCATTGGTTCTGTTGTTCCAGTTGATGCACTTGCAATGTCCAGGTCAATATTGCAGGTAATCTTTCAAATGTGATATATTATTTTGTATAACCTGTTTTTTATTTTGTAATTAGTACACTAAGCTGTGTACTGCTCAATCAGTACACACTGGTTTGAGGTAGGGGTGGGTTAGGGTCGGGACCCGACCCGTAAACACTCGATCCGTATCCCGACCCGATTATTTTTGGAGTAAAAAAATAATCCCGACCCCGACCTGACTTTTTCGGAACCCGAATTTTCGGGATCCCGTAGGGTCGGGATAGGTTTATCCCGAATCTCCCGACATATTTTTTTATTTTATGACAACTTCATTTTTTATTAACAATTTTCATTTGAGAAGTCTAAACATGTTATTAACACGAAACATAATCATAGTTTAAAAATAACATTCCTAATAAATGAAAAAAAGAATTAACATGTAGTAGAAAAAATAGTGTGAAACTACAAATAATTGAGTAGATAAAAAAATTGATACGTTTTTTATCAGATTCTTTTAATATTTAGTTTTATTCACACAATCAACAATTATCATACTAAATGAGATACATTATCATTATAATTTTTATAATCGGAAAATAATGATCCTTTATCTTTTTTGAAGTGACAATATAACTTTTTTATTTAAGTATTTTTTTATTTTAATAATTTCACATATTCAAAACTACAAACTTATATTATACTTATATAATTATAACTGATATATGAAACAAAAAAGATTGTATCTCATATGGTAGAGTGCTTATATTGTATGCTAGAGGTACAAGGTTCGATTCTCGTCACTTGCATTTGATATAAATTAATTTATATTATAGTGTTAAAATAAAAAAAAATCATGTTATATAATATAAAATATAAATTAATTAAAAAATTGGGTCGGGTTGGGACACCCGATCCCGAAGTTTGTCGGGTCGGGACTCTTCTCGGGTCAGGAAATTGATAGGTTTGTGTTAAAAATTGAAATTTTGTAACATGTTAGTGTATCAGTAAGAATCCCTCGTCTTAGAGAAATTATACACCATCATGTGGCTGCATTAAGCCAATCATCGGAAGTTGAGAAAATCATTAAACCAGAGTTTAGTTTCCAAAACTGAAGTATTTACTAAATCCTTCTAATGCAATGTTTATATTGGTTTTTTTTACAAATGTGTTGTTTATTTGTTGCATTTTTCTCTATATTTTGATGATAACTATCTTTTTGGATCCATCAGGTGGTTCTAGTTCCCGTCACTCTTGGGCTCGTCCTGAATACTTACTTTAAACCCTTGGTGAATATTATTCGACCAATAATGCCGTTTGTTGCTATGGTTTGTACCTCTTTGTGTATCGGTAGCCCACTTGCAATTAATCGCAGTCAAATTCTCTCTCTTGAGGGTCTAAAGTTGGTTGCTCCGGTTTTGACTTTTCATGGGGTTGCATTCACCTTAGGATATTGGATCTCCAAAATCCCACTTCTGAGGTATTATTTTCCTTGACATCTTGTTTAGTGATCGAACTATTCGTGCATATACTATACATAACCTACTTTTAGCAAACTCACCTTTTACGCCCTTTTTAGACAATCCATATTGCATTTTTAAGTAAGGTTCTAAAATAACATTTAAAATGCTTAGCTAATGAGCTTACAAAACTGTAAGTTTAACCATAGTCGGTCCTTCAGCAGGACTGACCCCAGAGGCGAGGCAGGGGTTCAGGCAACAGCGAATATAAAAAATTGTCACTAATCTCATCATTCCCATGGCCCGACTCATTATACCTATTCTTTTTATTGATAATTCTTAGAAAAAAAACATTTTAGTGTAGTTGGTTCCGGCGTCCCTCAAAAAGTTTTAAGCCCCGGGTATTGGATTCGAGACTATTATTTGTTTTTATCTTTTCTTCCTTCCTAGTTGCTCCTCTATCTGTACTGGTAGTCTGGAACTTCATGCATGACATGAGTTTTTATTTCTAGTCACTCCTTTATCTGTTACTAGTACTAATCAATTCTCACATGAATAATCTTCAATAATTTTGATGAAATGATTTCTCATGATAACTGTAATACTTAAAAACACATTGTTTTCTAAATAGAATACTTATGTAGTATAGATACTACAGTATAAGTATCATGCTGATGAGAAAGATCGAGTAAGCTTTACTAATTTCCTGAGCTTATAACAATAAAGTCAAATTTTATCTTAGAGAACCCGCATTGTTGGACTGGCCCTTCCTTTTAGTATAAACTAAGTTCCTGGATCTAATGCGAAGTCTTATGTTTTAATTTTTTCGGTTGTGACAGGCAAGAAGAAGAAGTATGTAGAACGATATCTTTATGCACTGGAATGCAGAGTTCCACTTTGGCGGGTCTTCTAGCCACACAGTTCCTCGGTAGCACCCAAGCTGTTCCAGCAGCGTGTTCGGTCGTAGCGATGGCCATAATGGGTCTTTGTCTTGCCTCCTTTTGGGGTAATGGGTACCGAATTAGAGATTTACCATCTCTTACAAGTTCACAAAGCAACACCAACGTCGAGGCTTTGCGAGTGAAACACCTTTAGGACTCGGAGCTAATTCATTATGTATAGAGATACATATGATGTTATGGTGATTAGATGAGATTATATGGGGCTATCCCGGGGCTTTGGATGTGGAAACACCAAACTAGTGTCGTGTATGCCGGAGCACAGAGAGGATGGGATGTAAAGCGGCGAAGATGGTCGTGCCGGGTTGGAAATAGTTTATAGATTAGAAGAGCTCCTTTTATTATGCCGAAATATAGTATAGAATTTTGTGTATAGTTTTGGATTCAGTATCCTGAACACGAAAGAAATGAAAACTGGGAAAGAACATAATGGCCTAGTTTGGTTGGCAGCAAAAGTAAATTACTTTTGCTTTTACTTTTACTTATTGAACATGTTGTTTGGCTGCCACTTTAAAAATTTACTTTTATAAAAGTAAACCATTAAGTATATTTTTGACTTTATTTTTACTTTTACTTATATTAGTTTGTTTGGACGTCATCTCATAAGTATACTTTCGGTGAAAAGTAAATGTCTATAAGTAGACTTTTTAAAAGTAAGTTTGATGATACTTTTTAAAAGTAAGTTTGATGATATTTTTACTTTTGATGATATTTTTAAGTAGGTTTTAATCTGAATGTGCTTTTAAAGTACAGTTCAAAACCTAGTTCCTATCATCATTATATTTTACTAATTTTGTATTTTTTAATCTTTAAATAATAAAATGTTTTTTTGTTACTTAATTATTTTGCATTATTCTATTAATTGAAATAAACAAGGGGTAATTCCCTATAAGTACCTCATAGCAACTTATATTCCTCCTAGATAACTTGATAAGATAACAATTTTTAATTATTTAGTTTATTTACTAAATTGTCATACAAACCAAAATATAATATACATATTTTATCTTTCTACAAACCCAAAAAAATAGTTTTAAATTACAACAAAATAAAAAAAACACAAAAAATTTATAAAAATAAAAAAAATCACAAAAAATAACAAAAAATAACAAAAAAAAAATTATAAAAAAAATGAAAAAAATCATAAAAAATTATAAAAATCACAAAAAATCACAAAAAATCAAAAAAATTATAAAAAATCACCAAAAATTATAAAAAATCACAAAATTTTAAAAAATATATATATATAATTTTTTTTTGTCAATATAACACTTTTAATACCGAAAAATCAAAAAATTTTTAAAAATGATAAAAACTTATAAAAAATCACAAAAAATTAAAAAAAATTAAATTTTTTATGTTATTTTTTTTGTAATTTTTTTAAAATTTTGTGATTTTTTCATTTTTTATAATTTTTTTTTTAATTTTTTCATTTTTTAATTTTTTTATTTTTTTTAATATTTTGTGATTTTTTTATAATTTTTTAATTTTTCTTGTGATTTTTTTTCATTTATTTTGAGATTTTTTTTATTTTATATAATTTTATGTGCTTTTTTTCCATTTTTTATGAAATATTTATATGGCGTTTTGGTAAATAAAGTAAATAATTAAAAAGTGGTACCTATAGGAAATATGAACTTATGGAGGTACCTATGAGTAATATAAGTTCAAAAGTGGTACTTATTGTGCATTATTTGAATAAACAATTCATTTTCACTCAAAAAGTAAAAGTAAACATATTTTACCAAACAACATTTTTAATGAAAAGTATACTTTTACGGTGTTCACCAAACAACATTTACTTACTAAAAAGTAAAATAAAAAGTATATTTTTCAACCCACTTACAAAAAGTATACTTTTGAAAATAAAAAACGCGACCAAACGAGGCCAACATGAAGGCAGTGTTATGCCCTTCATAGTCTTCTGGGCATGATAGTGGTCTAAGCCAGAAAAATTGATAGCAAACAACAAAATCCAGAAAACCCAAAATTACAGACGGACTAGCTAACTCTCACGGGGTTGAATTACATTCACTTGCAAGCGTAACCCACACTTCAGTGAAATCAACAAGTCATAGGAACCTGTCAATTAAGACGAACATCTTGGTTGAAAAAATGCTGTATAAATATCATGGCATATTTTAGGTAAATCCAGTATCATGACATAATGGTAAGACTTCGAAATAACATAGGCATCAGGTCAATCTTGCTGCATTAAAGCTTAGATTAACCGTAGTTCTGAGAAAAAGGAGATGCTTTAAAAGTCGGTCTCCAAATCGTTTTGCAATCCCACAATCTCGTGCCACACGAAACATTTACTCCCGTTCATAGGTAAGAAATGATGTTTTTGACAAGCCAAACATTGTTTTTCCATAAAAAATGCATCTCCGTTGGTAGTTTCAAATTTCAGATCATTGCCCTTCATCATTAAACTATAGGTCTTTGTAGGAAAATAAATGGCAAGTATATTGAACCGTAAAATTTCCATTAAAGTACTGTTTCCTAGTAATAAACATATTTGAAGAGTCGACCATTCGTGCATCACATAGCCTCCAATATATATCAGATGCTAGAAGATCTACTAACAAGTTCAACTTCCAATAGTTTTCACATCAATAGTATCCTAATTTATCTTTTGTAACATGCTCTAACCAACCTCAACTGTCGCAAAGTTAAATTCCACCCTTCATATACTACGATGCCCTTGCTGGTACTTTTCTTTCTGCATTTACTTTCTCTGATTTTTAAATGACATTTTCCAAACTAGGGCTCCATTTAAGTGATGCATCAGCCTAAATACCAAACATCTTTCATTTTCTACCTACGGTCCCAATCGAAACCCACACCACCCCTTCGAAGGTGCCTATTGCTTAAAAATATATATACTTCTCTTTAGTTTCAGTATCATGAATTTGGATCTCTATTCAGTAATTTCCACCAATTGTTCTCGCTAAGTTCTAATCCCAACAAAAGTTAGAAGGTTCTTTGCTAGGGGCCGACAAGGAAGTAGTATTTTTTGTGAACCAGTGGTATGAAAAGTTATTGAAAGAAAGGAGGCTCGAGTTAATTCTGTGTAGTACTTTACAAAAGAAGCAAATGGTGTAAAGATGGCAACAACTATGACAATCATCCCAAAACTATAAGCATTATAAATGAATGTCAAGCTTTCAAAACACGATTATCACAACCAGGTTTATTCTTATAGAAATGGGAGATGATAACTTTTAAGAATGACAAGACTGCTCTATAACCAGTTTACAATCTACTCAGTTTTCATATTCACAAGATTCATTCAGTACATTATCTTCTTCTCTACACTTCAAAAATTGGCCGAAAGTATACTTTCATCATCAGATGCTAATATGCTATTTCTTGAAGAACTTGAAGCGTCTTGGAATGCACCTATGATAGATCAATGAAATTATATAAAGAAATTTCTATAATTTGTGAAGGAAAACAATGGAGCAAGGAAATTGAGACATGTCAGATAATATAAAGAAATGTGAAGGAAAACAAGTTGGCTTATGCTTTATGCAGACCAAATAGAATTAATACAGACGTTAATGGTACAAATCACGCCACGTACTAAAAACTCAAATAAATATATTGGAACCCTAGTTAAGTCTACCCTAAATTTAAATATTAATTAAAAATAAAAAAATTATTTTTTTATTGTATTTTTAGTAGATTGAGTTTTTATTACGTGGCGTGACTTGTACCCTTCCCCACTAATACAGCCGCCGTCTGTATCAAGCACAACAGGTCTGCATACAGCCCAGACCAAACAAGTTATGTGCATTCAAGAAAGCATTGCACGGTTGTGTTAAAAAGTCAACCAAATATTACATTTAATGGGTGTAAGTGCATGTCTAATGTGGAGAATGAATACCCACCAGCTAACGTTTTGAAACTAACAAGTGGCCTAATATGTCAATTGTGAATGAAACTAGTCAAGTTTTTGGGCGATGACTAAAAGGTATATAAGTCTCCTATGAGTCGAGGTAGTAATTTTCCTAAATAATAATGGAAGGTGATCAAAAACGAAGAAGGAAATGAAAAACATTTTAATGTAGTAGAAGTTGAGCAACTTTTAGAATAAGAAAAGCTGTTGAAAGTTTATAAGTAGATATCTTACCCATTCTAGATGTTGTGCTGTTATGCCAGATACGTTTCCACCATATATGCCACCTAAAACCTGATGAAGGTCACACAACCAATAAGAAAACACCAGACTGAAAAAAATGCTTTCATATTGGCATATGGCTGTTAGGATGCTCAATGTACCAAAAGATATTCTTGTTATGAGGTGTTTTTGAGAAATTTTTAGTTTACCAGAGGGTTAAAGCAGCCTACTTATACATGAATACAAGAAGTACCTTAGAAACAGTTTCGAGAAACATGCCAGGACGAACAGGTAATGGTTTACGCCCAGAAACACTAGCCTGGAGATCAAGAGACAACACCTTTTAATATTTCAATACAAATTAGAGGCAATTGAATAAATAAATGTAGGAAGAAATGGTTTTAATGACGCTGTTTCTAAACTATTTTTTAAAGGGCCATATCAAAGTCAATTGGAAAAGTTAGGGGTGATTGTTTGTAGAATAAATGAGCGACCAAACTAAATTAGCATCAACAGTAAAGATGGAAAAAATAAATTATGTCAGCTTAAAAGGTGCAAGTAATAATGTAATATAACTCACCTTTCCAGTTATTCCACTTGAATTAGTGTCTTCTGCACCTTCATCTTTTCCTTGCATTACGTTTTTAATCATCTCTTGTACAGTTTTACCAGGCTTCAGAGCAACAAGCTTCGTTAAAAAGTTGACCTGCTCTGACAAAATATTGCAAATTAGCAATGTTCACAAGGTAGGATATGCAAAGGAATATAACATAAATGTCCCATTTGGTCAAGTGGGCCAGGGTCCTCATAAAAACGTTTTAAGAAAAATATCATTTTTTTACACCAACCTATCCTTTTTTAACAAATAGTACACCATACTATTTAAGTTCACGATTTTGTCACCGGTCTAGAAAATATTATAGAATTATTACACCAACCTATCAAAACATGATTAGCAAACCAATCTACACAAAATCGAACATTTAGTACGCCAACTCTTTTCAAATTAACAAGTATTTAAAAGTTCCAATTTCATGAAACGTGGGTCTTAATATGTAAAGTAACGTTTAAAAGTTCCGATTTCATGATTAGTACATAACTATTGCTATTAACTTGATTTTTAGTGGTGGTGCTTTATTGTTAGGTTTTGTTTAGATTGGTGCATAACTTGTGAGATTTTTACTATGGTTTACTAGTTGTTAACATTTGATAGTTTGATGAACAGAAGTGTTTCCTGCAAAAAATTTGTAAGTGACTACTTTGGTGGGGCTCTTTCCCTGGGAACAGAGTAGACACGAAGTAAATTACGTAGAAATTTATATCATGTAGTTGATCAAAAATATCTAGAGTCCATTGATTGTGAAAATTTTACTATGGAGTACTAGTTGTTAACACCCGATAATTTAGTGAACAAAAGTGATATTTTCCCAAAAATTTATAAGTGAGTAGTTTGGTGGGGTTCTTTTCCCCGGAACAGAGTAGACAGAAAGTTATTCAGAGATTAATATCAGCTACAGTTGAGCAAAAATATCTAGAGTCCATTATAAAGAAATGAGAATTTTAGAAAAAGTTTGTACCTCTGATTCAGGAAGCGTGTTAAATCCACGATCATTTCTTTCATCCAGCATGCCGCCTCCCATCATATTCCGAGCTTCTTCTCTGATCAGAACTAGCCTTGCTAGTAGCTTTCTATCAGGGATCACAGGTCGAGTTTCCATTGTCTGCAAAATGCAATATATCAGAAATCGTTTCCTTAAGAAAAGTCAAGTGATTAAGATTCCATGCCGCGAAGAAATAAAATCAAGAATGGGAGAACTAACGATTGATATAACTGGAACCAGGATGAAAGCCTCAAGAAAATGACTTGACTATATACAAACACGGTTTCTTTCTGATTCAAAGCAATCTCAGACTTTGGACGGATTAAGTCATTGATATAATGGTGAACAAATAAATTTTTATAACATGAAAGCTGTTATAGAGATTTTCTTTTATTACTAAAAGCAAATCAAAGAGAGCAAGAGGCCCCTCACCAACCTGCCATTGGTTTTCACTTTCCAGAGAAAGGGACAAAGTGATTTTTCTATTCATAATAAAAATTGCATAAATTGCTTTATTTCAGTCTCAGTTTTGTGGGGTTTATTTTCAGAGACAAGAATCAATATCCTAGTGAATTCGGTAAAGGAAAATATATCAACTCTTTAAACCACTAAAACCTAAGGTGGCTATGTCATGCTGCGAAAAAAGCAGCCTAGAAGGCTAGAAACTTGGATGCCTACGGTAGACATTAAATTTACAGAAAATAATGAATGGATTTAACTTGTGAAATGAATGCATGGTCATTTTCTCCAAGAATATCAGGTCCATGACAGGGTGGGGAATTATCCATCTTACCGGTTTATTCATCAAACAAATAGTACATTTTAGGTGCAGCAATAAAATTCGTTAGCTATACGTGGAATACTTTTAACTGATCCAAATGAAAAAAGTACCAATATTCCTTCAGTTGACTATATTTTCCCATATCTTAGTCTACAAGAGCTTGAGATCCGACATCAACTCACATCTCATCAAAAGTCTCCGCGGGAACATTTAGCTACAACATTCCATTTTATAATGTCGAGAATGCCATCATTTTATTGTTGTCTATAGTTTTCATGAATTAGTACCAAAAACTGATGCCTTGCCACTTGGCTATACTCCGCATAGCCTGTTAAGGGGTTGGTTTCAGGAACCTATGGTGACGAAGGCTAACGGGAATGTTCGAAATGCTATTAATTTTTGTATTTTTCCAAATATAAACCAAAAGATACTCTAATCATATGATTTATGGATAACCGGAAACAATGTATATAGCCAAATAAGTAGTTACCTCAAGTATATCATCAGCTTGGTTAGCTATATCATTTAAATTTGCACCTGGAAGATGAACTTTTGTGCCATTTTCAGCTTGAAAAACACCACCACCTGCTGCAACTCGTCGCAATAATTCTTGTCGGCTCTCTTTTTGAGGGGTTCTGCAGAGAAGACCTACCACTTGGACCTACAACATGAAAAAAAGAGTGAATTGATTGATAATGTATTTTCTTCACAAAACCAATATTGTGATTCTGTGTTAATAAGCTTACTTACATGTGGCGGGCATTTTTTGGTAAGATGGGACAGTACAGTCTCCTTGATACTCTCCAAGAGGGTCTTTCTCTGCATGGGATAAACTAACATAATATAAAACCATAAAATATGCAAAGAAAATGGAACAAAAACTGAAAAAGCAAACAAAGATAGGAGAAGTATTTTCATAGAGAACTTGGAGTTGTCTCAATATCTCAGAAGTTGTCGTTTTTTTTCTTCCTAAAAAATTAGATCTCTCAAGGTTTCACAACTACCCCATATGGGACTCAAACACAAGACCTCAATCTCAAGTAAGCGTGCTTTATCATTGACTTAACCATTTTGTTAAATTTCAAAATTTATATATGTCCCGTTCTTCATAAAATTATAATTTTGGTTTTCCTGTACTTACCCAGGATCCACGAAATAGTAACCTTATAAGATTTCCGAATTTCAAATGTCTAGGAGACTAGGACTCAGGTGTACTCGGACTTGTCTTATCAATATGTAAAATTTCTGCTAAAAAACTTGTTTTCATCAGTTTTGTGTTAAAGATAGAAAATAACAGAATATTGTTTTATGCTACAAGTTACTTTTCATTATAGACCTTTAGCAAATTAAAATATGAGTTTCTGTGGGTAATTTTCCTCAACTTCACTCATCAGTAACGACTGGAATAATCATAAGAATATTAAGAAGTTCAGTAGAAACGACAAAAAGGTCCAGAAAGAATAATACCTTTTCATCTTGGTCCTTCTCAGCAAGTTGGATCATGTAATCCAGTGCCATCATAAACCCAGATTCCATTTCATCAACTCTTTTGCCTATAACACCATGTGCAGCTATCTGCACCGCCACCTCCTCGGATGCTTCATTCATATTCATATCTTCCAACTGCACCACATATAAAACATGAAATAAAGAAAAGAAGTAATAACCCAAAAGATAAAGCCACACATGTTTTGGAATACCAATGTTGAAATAGGTTATACTAGAGCAAAAGGGTAACCAGCTAACCTAGTTGTCGCATTCAACACAGTACATCTATTATATTTTCAAATCAAATATATTTTTTTCAATTAAAAATAACCATTTTCATTGTCATATACTTATAATTAAGCCGTCCGCCCTTCTTTATTCTGAATTAATAACTCTTTTCTTATATCAATGACCCAAAAACATTCATCTCCGAAAATTGAGGTACTAAATAACTGACCTTGATCTAATCTTAATCATGCTGCTAAAAAACCATTTTTTCCACAATAATTGGTATTTCCTATTTCGGAATAAGAACCCTAAAAAAAGGAATAAACTCGCTAGTGTTCAACACCACACGGCAATTTTTGAACACACAATGTAAACATTATCAAGTTTATATGAGCAGTGAGAGTAAAGTTAACTGAGTTATTGGTATCCTCGCATCGGAAAAGGACTCTGATATTGAAAAAATAAAAGACCTGAAAACATCTCAAGCAAATTGCAATCTCACATCAAGGTCGTCATGTAGACTCATGTACACAAGTAAGTACGAAGTTGAAATCAATGATTTCAATATTTAAGAGTTGTTTGATAATGGGGTGAATATATAGCTTTTGTTTTCATTTTCAAGGCCTGCTTCCAGTTTACTATTACACTTTTAGTAATGTAAAAGAAAACCAAACATTCACATAGTTGAAATTACAAGTCAAAAATACAAACAAGAAAAAAAAACATTTATTTCAATATTTTTACTGTATTCAGTGTTCTGGAAATCCATTCATTTTTCTGAGCAACAAGACAAGAGAAAATGGTCCAAGAAATGATTTTGTGAGACAGTTTCCAAAACTAGGAAAAAGAGCACATCATAATATAAAGGGAAAATTACCAAAACATGCAACTTTTAAAGTCTAATTACCAAAAACTACAAACCAAAACTTTTCTTCCCAAAACATACAACTCTAATAAATATGTGTAATTGTATGTTTGTATGTTTTGGGAAGAAATTTTTAGGTGTTGTATGTTTTGGGCATTGACCCTAATATAAATTGTTTAGCATTTTTTCAAGTTAAAAAAAAAATAGTCAATGATACATCACAACTTTTATAGCACAATAATCACAACTACATTTCAGAAAAACAAAAAACCTAAATGTCTAAAGGGTACAACGCCAAGCTACAAGAACAACCACGCAATCAACAGAAGAAACAGTGCCGAACTCCAAAACAGAAACACACAATTATACGCAGTCATAGACACAATAATATCCTTAGAACTACTTTCTTAACAAACTCTAAACCCAGTTTCCCAGTGAAGGAACTGGGAGTTAGCATACAAGTATCCCGGTTCCGCCATTTCTTTGTTCCCCCATAACCATAAAACCCTAAACAAAACAGAAATTGGTCAAACACAACTATTCATTTTTTTAAATTATGCAAAACGACCACAAAAGAATGTCGAATAAACCACCCAAACATTGTTTTTACAACATTTTGAATTTCTATACCAATTTTCTTGGGTAAAAATCTACCTTTTCAACACTGATACAATTAGAGCACATGAAAACTGGAATTCAAACGGTACTAAATGCCCCCAAAGCAATTAAATTTCCAATAAATACCAATAAAGGTGATCGAATTTCCGATAAAGGAACATGAAAAAAATTCACAAGCACATTTCCCTGTTAGAACCAAGCACTGTCTAGAATTCAATGTGAAGCTGCAGAAACAACCATCAATAGTTTATAGGTAACCGCAGGTTCTTTAAATTTTCTCGAACATAATGAATGTAGTTCATCTAAGGCTTGTTCTGATACAGTTTCAAGCACAATTTACTAGTTAGTCTCAATCATGGAAAGCCAAAAATAAACAACAAAAACTCCTAAATTTGGCTAAAAGACGGGAACTAAAAAAAATGAACTTAAAGGTACAGTAAAATAAGGGCAAGCAATCAAAGAATCACTTAGTTATGAATCTAACTCATGTAAGGCTTGTTCTATTAGAGTTTGAAGCACATTGACTAGTTAGTATCAACTGTGAAACCAAAAAAAAAAACTCCTAAATTAGCCAGAAAAATACTCCGCTAGCTAGTGTACTACTAAAAAGACGGGAAAAAACCCTGAACTTATAAGTACAGTAAAGTAAAGGACACCAACTAAAAAACACTTCTTAATGAATGTAACTCGTCTAAAGTTTGTTTTATTACATTTTAGAGCACATTTTACTTGTTAGTCTCAATTGAGGAAAAACTATTAAAAAAAGCACCTCCTTAATTGGCCAAAAAATTACCATGTACTACTTTTAAAGATGGATAAAAGAGCTGAACTTGAAAAAAACAGTAAAATTTAGACAACCAAGTGAAGAAGCACTCAGTAAAAGTACAGTATATACCCACCTCCTAAATTGCCAGAACAATAAACTGCTACTGTATTACTACATTTAAAAAGACAAAGAAAAGTAAAATGATTATTTATTACACATTTTGTATTTCTTGTGACTTAATTATAAAAATCCCATGGTTAAAATCTCTTCTAATTTTTTTACACATGCTCACTAATGCTACGTTGATATGCACACATTCTTAAACAAACAAAAAACACGAATTGCGGTTTTTGACAATTAAGTCCGAAAGTATGCATTAAACATTAAATTTCCCAAAGAAAAAAACATAATTTAAAATACAGTAAAATAAATACAACCAAAACAAAGAAGCACTTGGTAAAATTACAGCAAATACCCATCTCCTAAACCCTTAAACCTAAATAACAAAAAGCTCTTAACTTGGCCCGAAAAATCCCCTTGTTAGTCTTCTACTTATAACAAAATAAAAGGTTCAAAACTTAAATTTAAAATTCAAATTCAAATAAAAATAAAAATAGCTTACTAGCTTGGACATCTCTTGAAGAACAGAAGTAACTTGGTCACCCCCTTTAAGAATTACCTCAATCTCAGCAGCTGCCATTTCATTTTCCCCTTTTTTTTTATTATTATTACTATTGTTATTTTCTTCATTTTGTTCAGAGTATCCTCCACCAACAACATAACCATTGGTGTTATTATTAATAATAGTTGCAGAGGGGTTTATTATTAATGTTCACACACACACACAAAAAAGAAGATGGAACTTAAAAATACAGTAAAATAAAGAAAACCAAGACAAAGAAGCACTTAGTAAAAGTACATCAAATACCCATTATTCTAAACCAACCCAAATAATAAAAAGCTCCAAACTTGGCCAGAAAATTGTACTTATTAGTCTTCTACTTATAACAAAATAAAAAAAGGCTTAGAATTTAAATAAAATTTAAATAAAAATAGCTTACAAGCTTAGACATTTCTTGAAGAACAGAAGTAACTTGGTCACCCCCTTTAAGAAGTGCTTCAATCTCAGAAGCTGCCATTTTCACACCCTCTTTTTTATTATTGTTATTATTTTCTTTTTCTTCTTTTTCTTTTTCTTTTTGGTATCCTTCACCCACAACATAACCATTGGTGTTATTATTATTATTATTATTATTAGTTGCACATGGATTTATTATTAATGTTGATGATTTATGTTTTCTGGGTTTGTTTGTGTGGTGGTGGTGTTGGGTTGTGGGAGGGACGCGTGGCAGAGAAAGAAAGTTGGAGAAGGGTGAGGTTTGAGGTTTTAGGAGGAAAAAAGCCATTCAAGGAAATAATTGTAAATACCAAATCACTACACCAAAGATAAAATAAATTAAATTGTAGTCAATATTAACAATTAACAATGTTATGGGTTCGGTCTGCTTCGGTTCGGTTTTTGACAAAATCGAACATATTTTTTTATTCAGTTTTCGCTCTTTTTATTTTTTAAACCGTACCGAACCGGTTTGTTTCGGTCTTTCGGTCTCTTTTGGTCTTTTTCTATTTTTTCTGGTTTTTCGGTTTTTTTCGGTCCGGTTTTATTATAAACTCAAACCGACCCAAAAAAGTTTCGAAAACGGTTCGATTTGTTTTTTCAGGTTTTCGCCAAACCCTAATAACAAATGTAGTAAGGTAAATAAAAAAAAATGATTTTAGTACCCCTTCCTTTTACCAATTTAGTATATAGCCTTTAACTTAAATTTTAGCAATTTAGTACATGATCTGCTTTGTCCAATTAAAGGTCCAATTTCTTAAATCGACGAAATTGCAGACGCTATATCTCAGATATATTTTTGACGTATGTTAACAACAAAATTGCATTCACCATGTGATAGGTAAGAAAACGTGACTGCAATTTACGTCATTTTTTAAACACGAGTTCATTGATTTAGACTAAAATTGGTAGCTTGGGACCCTAATAAACTTAATGGTTGGTTACTAAATTGGTAAAATCAAATATTACGAGGTAGTAAATAGCTTTTTCCAGATAAAAAAAGTACTAGTTTATGTTACTACAACAACTAATGAGGGTTGATTACAAAAACAAAAACTAAACTGATGTGGGTTGTTAAAATCGATTTTCTAGAACCCTTGGGTATAATCCGAATGTTAAAATCGAATCGTACTAGAACTCATGAGAGTTGTTAAAATCGCTTCTCTACCTTCTGTATGATCAGAATCTAGAAATTGAATCGTAAAATCGTAGGTTTTACTTTCGACATAAAAGTTATAAATGATATATATCCCAACCATTATATTCAAAAAAAAAAAAAAGTGTTCAAAAGGATCCAACCAAATGGAAAAATCAGGGTAATAATTATTTTAATAATTTGTTTGGTATGTTAAAATGAACAAATAAAATTCATTAGCACACACGGTAAAACTTAAATAAGAATTGACATGTCTATAAAGTTATAAAAAATTATAACCGGCGTTAAAACGAATAAAGGACAAAGAAGCGGGAAAGTTAGGGAGTCGAAGATCTTAAATATGTAAAGAGTACAGTGTGTTCGAAGGCCCAACACAATAATATTAATAAAATCCGCTGTATTAGTAGTTCACTATGAAAATGGGTTTTTACCTTTCATTAACATGGTAAAACTCTCATCTTAAATCGGAATTTGGCTATTGAATTTACTGCTTAGATCATCTTGATCATCTGTTGGGAGACATAAGGTTATAGAGTATAAAGAGTAAGGGGTAAATCATCGTAGTTAAATTTTGATTTAAGCTTGGAAATTTTTAAATTTTAATATAAGGTTTTTTTTTTTTATCATGTTTTCTAGTTTAACAGACCATGTAATTTGATCTCTTTAGTCGTGTTTTGTATTAGACTTGTTGTTCTGTTACCGTTTTACAACAGAATGGCTTCCATGGGGCCTAGCCCACGACCTTAACTCTTTATTTCTTAATACAATGAACCGGTGTTGATAATAAAAAAAACAGTTATCATATATGTGGAGTAATTATTTGTATGACAAAATATCAATTTGTACTCTAAGTTTCCCACCCTTGATAACGAGCAACTCAAATATTAACACTCAATTTGAAGATATACCAATTTTGGATGTTTTAGATATTGAACTACGAAGATGGTCAACCACGTTGTACAACCCGCTTACCTGAATAAAAATGGTCTAAGCTATTGAGATTGTTGGGTGTGACCGTCCATCCATATATAAATGGTAAAAATCAAAATGTTATTTGTAGAAAGACGGTAATACCCATTACACTAACAAAAATAAGTCATGTAAAATCAACAATTCCCTTGAATCTAACTAAAAATAGGCATGTACATCATATGTGCATACCATGTGTAAGTTTTCCCTCCAAAAACTGACGAAATCGATTAGAATCAAACAAAAGCATGATTTGAGGGTATAAAACTAAAATAAAAAGAAAATCAAGTCACCAAATTGAAAAGGCGACATAATACAGGATACAAAAGATGATAAAACTCAAAATATTACCATGAGGGTTTTTGCTAAAACAATTACATAAAAAATGAAATATTTGGGAATGTAGCAATAAAGCCAAGGAGAAATCAATAGGGGAGCTTAACTAACTACACATTTTTGTATAGTTTTTCTAACTATACATTGTGTTTCACTAATAAATGTTATTAAAATTTTAATTTTTTTTGTAAAGTCAATGATTTCATCATTTTGTTAATAGTTACTTTTAAAAAAAAATTGATTTTCATGTTTTTATAACATTTGGACAATTAATTTGTTTATTTGGCATTATTTGACATTTTAAAAAAATATAATTCAAAAAATATATAAATATTTACTTTTTTTCAAAAAAAATCAATTTCAAGTTATAAATATATATAACTAGAGATTATTAAAAAAAATTGAAAAAAAATACAATCATTTAATATGAAAATAAGGTATTGTTAGCATAGCTATATAAAAATGTATAGTTTGGCACACCATGTGTCGAAGAGATTAGCCAAAGGTTCCTCGGACCCATTTGGAATATACAGGGTTGCTTTAGACTTTAGTTTATCAGACCTTTCCACTTTTTATCCCACTCGTATTTTTTTTCTACCTTAGTAACCTAAAAAAATGATATCACGTCACCTAGCAATGTGTACATCTCCCTTTATGTTCAGCTATGCTATGCTATATACACGCCCAGCATAGCCTTTTGAGACCCTATAAGATCTTCCTAATTCCCTATATATTTCTTTCATATTCACTTACCTATTACCTCTCCTCTTCATAAGCCATGGATGTAAGTATTTTTCTCTGTCTATTTTATTGCTCTATTACCTTGTGCTACAAGTGTCACACTAGCTTATTTAAGTTTTTAACTGCATTATTTGACATTTTGTAATGTTTATTATAGGAAATCTTGAAAAGCCAAGTGCGTGCTTTCGGGAGCTGGGATCATGTTCTCATTGATGAATACGAGCATTTGCCTTACTCTCAGTGCTTTGATTTGTCTGCAGAAAACAAATTGGTCCGTCGTAGTCATTCCGAACGTCATGACTTTTTCATGACTAGCAAATTGTATGAAAACAAAGTGGTTAGTTCCATGTCCAAGCTAGCTTGAAATTCAAATATATTTGAAGCCAAGGTTGCCAAATTATTGTGGTAAACAAATGATATTCAAAATATACGCCACGATGTTGATCGTCTACCCCTTAATATGACCCTCTTACGTACACTTGTTTGTATTCACTTCACTAATGGTTATCATTTTCTATAAAGGCTAACGAACTTTTGGGATCTATAATGGATAAATTTGATGATTTAATTGCAACAGGGAAAAACTTCTTACCACTATGTAAAAGACCCGAATAGACAAGGTTGGGTGGTCTGTCCAGTGAAACAACCACTAAGCTATGTTTCCGCAAAACCAAGAAAACCGATGGATGATGATCTGTACAAGATATCACCGGAATTTCTCCGCTTCAAACCCAAAAAGGTGAAATTTTATAAAATGTCATATTACAGATAGATAAATTTAGCTGCAATAATGTATATGTATTACAGTACTAAATGTTACTCCATCTGCAATAATGTATATGTATATCATCAAATAGTTGCAGCTAAGCTTGTTGAGTCTTAACTATTTTATAGAATTACTTTTATATCATCAAAGTTTACCCTGATACTAACTAATTTATAGAATTACTTTTTGCAGTTGAGTTTAAGGAGCTTCTTTTCCATCTGCTTAGCGCCGTGTGCTTCTTATGAATAGATGTGAGGCTCAATTACTAGGTGTCTTGTGTGACTAAAATATTAAGCACTTAATAGATGTTTCCGTTTCATGTTTTTTGTGTTATTTCTGGAACGGCTGTTAACAATTGTTACAATGGCCTTCTTTTATTAATGTAATCCATCCGTTTGATGATCTTTATGTGACCTTTTCGACGTTTTCAAATAGTGTTTTCTCATTATACTGTGTGGCAATAAAAATTACATTCGTTCAGCAAAAGGCCAGAAAGTAGAATTGAGTGGAGAAGAGCCATGTTAAAGAGATTTTGTACTTCATGTTATCCCTCTCTTTTCAGATGTGTGCATATTCCTTTCAATTTTGTTCCTGAAATATTCCAAATATTTTGTCACAATAACTTAAAGAACGTATCTATAATCACAATAAGGTATTGCAGTATGTAAGCCGTGAAAAACACATGTTTTGGTTTAACATTGAAGTTCAAATTTAACACGAATTAGTTTATTAAAGATAAATTAACAAAACATACTATTTTTTAAACTAAATTAACAAAAACTTAGACAAAAACTTTTCATTATCAAAAACATACCAAACAAATTTAATATTGTTTATTCTCTTATTTCTCTATCTCTCATCTTACTCTCTCTTTTCTCCATTCTTATCTTTCTCACCAATTTTTCTCTGTATCTCTCTCCTCCATTTTTCTCGGTATTTTTCTTTCATATCTCACTCTATCTCTCTCCCATTCTCCATCACGAAAATCCGTCACTGACTACCGAACACCATCTATATTATATAAACATTCGTATACATATAAATACATATATATACATATTTAATACACAAATATTACACTGGTTGATACCCCGTAATATATGAAAACTATATGAAATTGGTGAGATTGTTTTATATTTATTGAAGTTTGAGATTATTGTAAACCTTGTGGGTTTCAGTGGAGAATCCATATGTACAATATTGAGAGAAATCCATATATAGAGTATGAACTTTTGAAATTAGGGTATGAATTTTTGAAATTAGGGTATGAATTTTTGAAATTAGTGTATGAAGTTTTGAAATTAGGGTATGAAGTTTTGAAATTAGTATACGAAGGGTATAAAGTTTTAAAATTAGGGTATAAACTTTTTTTTAGATATTTGATTGTGATTCAGAACATTTAGGGTATGGAATTTTAAAATTAGGGCATGACGTTTTATAATTAGCATATGAATATTTTGTGAGTTTTTAGTCATTTTTAGAGAGAGATGGGTGATTAGCACGTGTTAGAAAGCAGTGCGATTATCGTGTGTTAGAGAGACAGATGTGCGATTAGAGAGAGAGAGGTTAGATTATAGTCTAATTAGAATTAGAGAAATAATAAGTATATATAGGTATATTTTTGATAATTTAAATTATTATAATATGTTTTTGTTAATATAATAAGGATAGAGTATGTTTTTGTTAATTGCCCCTTTATTAAAACTATAAATAGAGTAGTATATATTCAGTGCGACTGCAAATGTACGTGTATTGATACACCGTACAACTTAATAAATTATATTTTATGTTCAAATTGGTGCACTCCTTGGTGCCCACTTGCCCGATGTTATGTACTAAGGAGTAATAAGCAAGTTCATTTTTAAGCTGCCTAAAATGGAAGAGGGCCAACACGCTAAAATAGTGTTACGTGACACTTCGGCCTTTTAAACTCATGTAAACATAGTTTTTTTTTTATCAAACCATACTATCAATCCGCAGATTATATGCTAGTATTTTTAGATTTGAAAAATATGTTGTCTTTATATTATTTTGAATTTTAGGTTTTAAAAATCTCGCAAAACACAACTAAATCCAAGAAATTATGAGAAAGTAAAAAAATTCAAAACAAAAAAAAACTAACGTATAACTTGTGGATTTACAGTATGGTTTGACAAAAAAAAATAGAAAAAAACTATGTTTACATGAATTTAAAAGTTCAGAATGTCACGTGACTCCATTTTTGAGTTGTTAGCTTCGTTCTTCCACCTAAAGTTTAAATACTTGTCTCGAGTATTAAAAAAACATATGATGCACCGTACAACTTAATGATTTAGATTATTATACTCAAATTGTTGTTGTTCCAATGTTTTGTACTGTGTATAGAGTAAGCAAAGTTCATTTTTAAGCTACCCAAAAGTTTACATACTTGTCTCGAGTATGAAAACAGATATAGATGATATTGAAAACATATTTTTATTTACAAATTACAATTAGTCCACATAATCCGCTATATCAGCGGGTAAGATTTTTGGGTAATATTTTCCGGTGACTATAACAATACTTTTGTTTGAAATTAAAGGGGGACGATAATATTTTTGCTCCTATCCTTTCAGTGTCAAAGAAATTTACATAAATCTATTTTAGCTTGTTAGAATTTAAACTTATCCTTTTATATTGTTAATCAAATTTACCCAGTTGTTAATACCTAACTCCACCAAAAATCTTCTAAAAGAGGAGTTAAAATGAGTGACTATCTCTAGAAAGAAACTTCACCTTTGGTGAAAAATATTTCCAGTTTTCCTTGATTTACAGTTGTCCCAGAAGAAAAGAAAACGTATTTTCCAACGGTGCTTAGTATTGTATGAAAAACATAACAAAATGATAAGAAGATTCTGAAACAAATTAAAGTGGAGCCTAAATTGAATGAAATAAAAACGACAAGGCGTAATAAAATTTGCTCGAAATTCAATGTAAATTCATCCAAGTTATTTTTGAAAACATGATCTCTATAAAACGTATGCAGAAAGAGTGTTTGTGAAGATGGAATGATGTAAAAGAGTTTTGTATCATTATAAGAAACAAAAATTGCACCGTTTCTTTCCTAAAGCACAATGGCACTCGATAGAAAAGAAGGAAAATGATTCTGAACAATTTGTTTCAAGTGAACATGACAACATGTAAAAGAAATGGTCAAAGATTCAAAAGATGATAAAGTTTTATATCTGCGTACAATGCCAGGTTGAGGCACAAAGGTTTTGCCCAATCAATCTTTCGCCATGGCAGGGCCAGGTCACTGAAAACACTGAACAGGAATTACAAAATATATATATAGATTTAAAATACACGAATTTGTTAATTAACAGCCAATTCAAAATTTCAGTATTGCATTTATCTTTAGTTCCCTTTTTAGGATATCTGAGTAATAAGGGATCTTCAAAAACCAATTTAATCTCAAATGAGCCTTATAAATTTTCTCATGTAAATCTCACAGAATTCCTTTTTGACAGCCAAATTAAAATGCTTGTTAGTAGAGAAGGCAAGAATTGGGAGAGAATTGGGCAATGTCGGAGCCTGTAAAGATTTGAGTTCTTAATCATATTTCTTTCGTACTGATTGAATGAGTCAAACACGATGAGACGGAGATTAAACTAAAATGAAAACAGAAATTACAAAAGCCAAATGTAAAAGAACATTTTCCCCTTCGAAACGAGAATCAGATTGTGGAAACAAAATGAAATAACCTCAATCATTGACGCCTTCCTCACCGTTTAAACATGACAAGTTTACACCAAAAATTAATTCATTTCCTCTCTCCTGCACCATACTAAAAGTAGTTGCTACAAAAACTACCACATCAATACTAATCGAAAAAGATTACAACTATAATTCAAAACCCACATATGTACATATTTTTAGTTAAACTGCCAAAAATAATGTCAGTTGTGCATTGGACACGGCCTCATAACGGCAGATCCAGGACTTCCCTACGATAAATCAGAACATCATCCCAATATTGTGTACCAAACTAAACACAGCAGTATTACATTTAGAATTCATACATAAGTCGAAGGAACTTAATTTTCAAAAATATTTCAGTAATAGTTTCATCTGTCTCCATCAAAGTGAGGTGAGTATCTCGGAGAATCAAACTGTCGGGACCTGGAAGATGCATTATCCGTGACAAAGCTCAACCCTCCGTTCATGGGAGCAAAAGCTGGAAAAAGATCAAAGGTTAAAAATACTATACTCCACCTACTACAAAAGTATCATTTTGTAAAACTTTTCAAACAAATGAGAATAGTAGAACCCGAACTAGGGAAAAGAAACCAATCGCATAAAGCAGGGTAAGTCGCAGTGTGTACACATGATTACCGCAGTTTTTCGGATTAGCACCAATATGGCAAATAGATCTGATTTACTGAGCTGAACTAATCATCTCATTCGATTTTGCATATAACCATAAATCTTTTAACCGAAACGAGGAGTGCATGTAATGGCACTAACTAGTTTTCACGGTGGCAACATTATTTAATTATTGCATGTTCTTTTAACGTCTTAAGGTTAACCTTGTCACAAGCATTTCTAGTTCACACTGAAGGCTGTTGAACAAGAGAGAAAAAAAAATACACGAGACTACCATTCTCTCCCTAGTTTCCCTCGAAAAGAATTTATAAACTTAAACAAGCCGGTGGCGGAATGAGCATTAGGCAAATAAATCCTTACTTCAAAGCTACTATCATACTAATTTGCTGTCTTATTCTTACTCTATAATTTCAACTTCAAGTCCACTACCACTCATGTCATGAAGTTTTTTGTTCTCACATTAAGCCGTACCTACATTTTTTAAGATCTATCTTAATTTTTTCCTGACAATTTTACAATAGATATTTATTGCAGAATTCTCAACAAGATAAGATTAATAAACAACTAAGGAATATTCTAATGATTGTTTAAATAAGAGGAAATAAATAAAGGAAATATCTTACTAAGATAGGGTGATAACAGGTTGCACGAAAATAGGTCTTTATATACAGTTTACTAACATGGTCACAAGCAATAATGCCTAACTTGTATTTTCGACATAAATGTACACTAAACATTCCAGAACATAGTTATGCCACATTATTCTAAAAACACCCATTCTAGCACTACAATGTTCTACATAGTTTCCAAAAAGGGCTTTTAATCTAAAATTTAAGTAATCTTGTTTTATTACTAAAGAAAATGCTTAAGTACTGCTTGTTCAGCTTACTTTCCCTTGCAAGCTTTTGGCATAGGATGCGCAGTGCCGTCTCCACTATTTCGGAGGCCCAAATAAATTTTTAAAAATAGGCCCTTCTATTACGTTATAAAACTCAAAACTGTACAATAATACAATACAATTTTTCGGGTTTTTTTAAATTAATTACTCAAAGGTATATCAGTTATATATAGAAAAAATCATACTAAGAAAACATATATAAAACAACTCTACATGTGTTTATAGATTTTTGTATTCGTTCATAATCTTCCGATAGCATTGGAATTTAATAAAAATACAAGGGAGTAAAACCAACATATTTGAAAACATATGAGAGCACACTAGTTGATTTTAATTGTATAAAGACATAAGAGCTACTCCCTCCGTTCCTAATTAATTGTCCACTACGAAACTACGTGCAATTTTGATCGGCCAATAACATGTATCAAAATTATCGGAATGAAATTTTTTAAAAATTAATCATATAGTTCAAACATTAAATTATATGATTTAGTTTTGAAAATTTTCATTTCGACAATTTTGATACATAAGCCGGTCAAAATTGCACGTAATTTCGTAGAGGACAATTAATTGGGAACGGAGGGAGTATATATCATTGCAAACACTATATAAACCAAATGGCATACATGAACATATACATGGACCATCAATTTAATTATAACAAATGAGTCCTCTAGTTCTCCACTTGAAAATATAGACACCATAGTCACCATATAGTAAGTAGTTGCAGAAAGTTTTACTTAGGAGTATTTATTTTGCATATAGACGTATCAATGTATTGTATGAAAATTTGGGGGCCCTCTACATAATAGAGGCCCCAATTTTACACTTCTTAAATTGTGGCTTAGAGCCGTTACTGAGGATGCGAAGAGTCTAATGTGGGGGGTCAAAGACGTATTATAGCCTTTGATTCCCTTTGAATTCTACGATAATAAAAAAAAATTCAAAATTGTTCAGGGGTTAATATGACATATTTTATAAAACTCAAAATCGGTTAGCAATTTTCATTAAATAATTGTGGCATACAGTATAAAACTCGATTCTACTTGCACCATATACTAAATATTTACACCAATATCTTTCTATATACAAACAGAATGAGATGGCTCTTCGGAATTCAAACCAACTCGACAAAACCGGTTAACTCAAAATAACCAACTAGCTTAGTTTAAATCTTCGATGGTCTGGCATGGGATAATTTTGTTCAAATAGAAGTGGTTTACTGCCTTTCTTGTTGTCCTCATGAAACAGTAGCAGACAAAACAAACTGCGTGTTATGGAATTCCATATGTTTCGATGGTACATATGAAAATCTAAATGAGCACATGTTATCTTGAATTTTTAAAGTAGCACTGGCATACTTCTTTTTTATTAGTAAGAACTTCATATTTGAAGTTTAAACTTGATCAAATTACACGGACCAAACCAGCTATGGGTAGTTCATATTGGGTCGGGTCGGCAGCTCTAAATAGATAAGGAAGCTGATAAAACTCCTACTTCTTAATTCTTAAAAAACTAAATACAGTGACAAATCTAAGATCGGTAGAAAGATGCTAGTATTAATGTGTGCTGAAATTCGGAAAACCCGTGTAAACATTGACGACGAAGAGAACTGGCAAACAAAATTTAAAAAAAAATTCAATAATTAGACTAACCTTTCTCTTTCATTCTTTTCTCTCTATCATACTCGAACTTATCTCGAATCTGATCAACTTTAGCCCATCCATCATCTTGGAAGTTTTTCCCAACAATTTGTTCCTGCATTCAGTAAAATCACACAATTGAAAAGACTAACACATGACATGCATTTAGAATATGACACTGAAGCTTTTTTTCTGCCTGGGAAGTTTGGGATAAGACAAATAAACATATATCCAAAGTTCCTTCTCTTCACGCGATAAACATAATATCCTTGTTAGTGTGAATTAAATGTACATAACAACTTGTAGGAAATATATATTTATACTACACAATATCAACATCTCCCAGGAAAAAATTTAACAGCTAAATCACCAAATATATGCTGAAAAAATTATGCACAACGAATTTAGCACATGCAAAAGACATTAGTACCTTCAGCTTCTCAGCATACGGTTGTCTCCTCCTGGAGAGTATAAAGAGCATCATTAGTAGAATGGAGTAGTTTTTTTTCACCACATCATTGTTAATGTTGAAATGCCAGTATTCCTAATCACTTGACAATAATTAAGTAAAGTAGGAAAAAAATCTATATATACTCACTGGTAAGGTGAAAAATCCTGATCGTCATCCTCAGCAGAGTCATAGTTAGCATGATCTTGAGCTAGTTTTTTGGAGTAACCCTCATCCCAATAAAGCCTCTCCCAGTTTTCTCTAAGCTCCTGATATAGTTCCATGTACTTTTTGCACCAGGGTTCATGTTCCTGTTATGTTATACAATACGAGTTTCGTTAGTAAGACCAACTAACTTACGCAAAAGACAACTCAAAAATATAAAGCACTTCACATCAAGCAGACAACAACTAGCGACAAAAACACAAAATATGGAACCTTTTTCCAATTTCTGCCCAAACTATTGTGAGGTGTAATTTTACCATAATAGCCAATGCAGACGGCAACTGTCAAGGACATGGGAGATAGAAATGTCGTAATGAAATCTGGCGGGGAACTAAATTTTACACTAAGCATAGTTGAGTTTTTTTAAAGACATAGTTACTTACATACTACTATACTAGTAATTTAAATACGCTGAACTGTATTATTTACTCATTGTCCTCTTCACAGTAATAACTGCGACTATGTTGAATGTAATTTGTGACTCTTATATTTTTGTTGGGGTTTTGATAATATTATAACCTCAATAATAGTTTCGACCCTTTATTTAGTCATTATATTATTTATGAAGATGTTGGGGGTACTGATGATATGTTGGGATACTAGACTACATTGGTAATTGCTTGTGGCAGTATATAAGGTGAAATCTAGTTCCAAAACATCTCTTTCCAACATGAAAGTAAAATTATTAAAATCCAAAATCTATTTACATGGATATAACTATATAAGTAAGCAAGGGGAAAAGAAAAAGAAGGATTCATTTTTTTTAACACGGTTTTTATTTCTAGATTTCAATCTTCATATGTAAAAATCATGTCAGGTTCACATCATTAGATTCAATTTCCCTTAGCTTAAGCTTTCTATCTAGTCCAATTTATATTAGCTAATAATTCTAGTTACTTGAGTACTCTAAATATCTGAGTAAGATTAAAAAATTGGAATTTAATATATCCAACCCTTTTTCCCTTCCATAGTTCTTTGCCACATAAAAAAATAATCAGTCTATAAGATAAAATAATGCAAATGACAACATACATAATGTATTTCAATATATAGTTTCACAAACTAATTTTCAAAGCCTAACACCAGGTAAAACAGTCTAGTGAGAGCAAAAAAAAAATGGCAACAAAGGGCATATACTGTTCTGAGAAAATTAAACAAAAGCTTGTAAGAAACTGGTGGATGAGTTGGAAAATAATTAGAATCTATAGACTTATACTACAGAATTAGAATACCCACTATACCTTCTCAGAATATACACTTACCACAAACTTAGAGAACTTCACCAGAAATATATTGTTTTTTCAAACTTAAGAAAACAAATTTGGTGGTTCAAACTTAAGAAAATTAAGAAAACAAATTTGGTTGCCTAAACTTGTGCTAAAAAAAATTGATTGTTCCAACTTTCAAACTTAATAAAAAAAAATTGGTTGCCTAAACTTTCTTTTTCTCTCCCTCACTCATTTGTTCTCTCTCACATCCTTAAATACTCCTATGAGTAAATATTACAAAAGGTAATACAAACATACAAAACTATTGATTATGTAAAACTGAAAAGGTGATGTTTTACCATTAATCTAGGAGACAGAATAGAGATGCTACAGTGGATGTTCTAAATCCAACGAACCAAAACATTGCAGCTCGCAAGTAAAAAAAACATTTTAGACTACAACCAAAAATTGCAAATATACAAGCCCTAATTAGAACATTGCAACTAATGAACTCGACTAGGTAACAAAGCCCCCTCTGAAATATCCACAACATAAATCTCGAACCAAACTGGTAGATATGGGAAAATAATATGATGTAAAGGTGTGTTTGACTGCAAGCTGTAACAAATAAGTTAAGCTTATTTAAGGTTGATTAACAAAAGAAGGTTCCCATGCCAGAAAACTAAAAGGCAAATAGATATATAGCTGCCCAACCAAATAGCTTCCAGCTTAACATGTAAAAAGAACATCCACGCTAAACTGAAAATTTGCCAACAGACAAGCCCGCGGTACAAAACTGTGACTTTTCAATTTGACCACAGCATCAATTTATGAACGAATACAATGTAGCTAATAAGTGAAAGAATAATTTAAGCTAATCTAAACTTTTGCAGATAAACAAGCCTCAGTAACAAAACTGTAACTTTTCAATTTGACTAGAGCATAAATTCGTGACCGACAAAGAAGGCAAAATGAAGATGAAAAATATGTATATAAACAATTATTTGCAACTATTTAATTTGTCTGTACATTATATTTTAGAACATAGTGTCTCAGGAGACGATGGGTAAAAAGGGATTCTTCCCTAATAAAGTTGGGTAAATGGGAGTTCTTGCAAATTTCCCCTACAGGCACAGCTTATAGGTGAGAAAACAAAATAAACTTAAAACTCAAATTGCAAACAAACAAGCCCTAACGAGTAACTGTCAAAGCAACTATATAATTTAATGATAGAAAAAATCAAAACCAATTTCATCTACGATGTAAAATTAGGGTTAACTGTCAAAATGACCAAATCCATAAGCAAATCAAATAATTCTACAGTTGATTAACTTCTCTGAATACGATCATTTTGAAAATTCAGATACAAAGTTTGGAAACTAAATTAACCCTGGTTTTCATACTGAACCATTTTTACAGGACGAAAGGATAAAATATTAGTAAAAGTTGAGCTGATTCTTTAGGATACAAATTAGTAAGTGAAGCACTTGCACTTAAATTGTAAAAACGGCTAAATTCATAAGCTAAATGCATAATTATCCACCTGATTAACTTCTAAATTTGCAAATGTGACAATTTAGATACAAATTCTTTGCATATTAAACAAACCCTAATTTTTTGTACTGGACAAAAGGAATAACTACTAAAAAAACTGATTCTTTGCCTAAATTCATAAGCTAATCACATTATTATACATATAATGAGCATTTGAATATGATCACTTTGACTATTGATATACAAATTATTTGCATACTAGATTAACCCTAGTTTTTCATAATGGTTTTTTGTACTGGACCATTTTTACGGGACGAAAGGCTTAACTATTAAAATTAAAGGCGAACCAATTTTTTGGATACAAAATTAGGGTTAGCAAAACATTTGTACTTAAATCGTCAAAATGACCAAATTCATAAGACCATCTCATTAAGATACAGTTGATTAACTTCTGAAAACGATCATTTTGAAAAATCAGTTACAAAGTTTTGCATATAAAAGTAACCCTAGTTTTTCATACCAAACCATGTTTACTAGATAAAACTGCATAGTCACCAGGAGGGGAAACATAAGCGGGAAACAAAACCGGAAACCGAAACATCAAACGTGAAAAGAATAAAATAAAATCTAAAATTTACACGTGAAACAATAGAAAGCGGGAAACGAAAAACGTGATTTTCGAAAAGGGAAACAAATTTTCCAATAACTATAGATATAAACATAGTTATCGGGAAACTCATTTCCACTTTCAAAAATCGCGTTTTCCGCTTTCCGCATCTCGTTTCCTACTTCCTATTATCTCATGTGTATATATTTTAGACCTTTTTCATTATTATTTTTCACGTTTCACGTTTCCGTTTCCTGTTTTGTTTTCCGATTTCGTTTCCTCTCCTTGGAACTATGGATAAAAGTACAAACTACTACTAATACTAGTAATAATAATAATAAATCAGAGGAGGAACTAGAACTGTTTTTTTCCGTAATTCGGGAGTTGCTAAAAGTTTTAAATCCATAAAGAAAAGTTCAAGATACATGGTAAGATATTGGTTCTTACAATACAAGAAAAAGTCTGAACAGCGACAGACGCCCTCTTGCTATTCTGACGTTAAAGTGAATGTGGCTAAATTGGTAACAGAGACATCAACATAAAAACTCATGATAATCCATTACAAATTTAGCCACAACCACTATAGCGTCAGAATAACAAAAAAACGTATGTTGGTTCAAACTTTTTCTTCTAGTGTTAGCCTACTACCAGTCACTCCCCTAATAATAATAGAAATAATAATAACAATAAATAAATAAGAATGGAGGAGAAAACCGAATCTCTCCGTCCTAATACTACCACTACCGCACTACTAATAGTGCAAATAATAGTAATAATAATCAGATACCAAATTGGAGGGGCCAGTTTTCTATCTATTTCTTTTCATAACATATGAGTTTTCTTCTGTAATATGTTGTTTTTTGACGATTTTGATCGGAATACTTGGAAAAGTTTACTTTTTCTATCAGTTTTTTTTCTCAAAATGGGGTGCTGTCTCCACCTAGTTAATTCCACGATAATAATAATAACAATAAAACTGAATCTCTCCGTACTAACACTACTACTGCTACTAATAGTAATAATAAAACTGTATCCTATTCAATGGCGGAACTAGAAATATCAAATGTGAGGGGCTGATTTTCTATCGATTTATTTTTTTCATATTTTTGTAATATATTATTTTTAGACGATTTTGATCGATGTACTTAGAATTATATTTCCATCATTTTTTTCTCAAAATAGGTTGGGAAGGGAAGCTCACGGAATCTTTGATGACAAGGCGAGTACGGCGCATATACTGATCCCGAAGCTGTTTCCTCCGTTTATTCGGTAAATTATCTCTCGGTATCACAAACCTCTCTCTAACCGGAACATTTTCCCCAACCTCATGCATCTCTCCGTCCACCGCCCACCACTCCGTCTTCTCATCGTCTCCTCTTTTATTGTTTAACATCTTCACCGCCGCCCCGATCGTTTTCCTCCGCCGACGCACCGTCGGAGATGGGACGGATTCTGTACGGAAGTGGCGGAGGAACGGCGGTGGGAGTTTTTGGATGTGGAGGCGCCTTGCGATGGAGAGCATTGGGAAGAGGGTCTGATGGATATTTTTTATTTTGTTTTAAAGTGGAATGTTTTATTTATAAAATAGGTGTACTCAAGGAAAACTTTATGTATTTGCTTAATTAATATTACAATATTAACCCGGACCAAACCGTACTAAATTGCAACTCAAACCAACTCGTGGCGTGTTAGGTATATTTTATGGTTTTATATTACGTGTTTAAATTGTTATTTCTCGTTTCCATTTTATTATGTCATAATATACATGAATAAAAATGTTATGTCAAACTATTAGTCCAGTGCATGTAGTATGTAACTATGCTTTGTTTTACGAATGTTTAATTTGAAATTTTTGGTTTTTATTTTTTCGACTCTTTTTTTTATATTTTTGGGGTTAAAATTGCATATTTTATAAGTTTAATAACTAAAATAAACAAACCCGAACCCAAACAGCTTAAAATGAATTGGGTTGGCTTGATTTAAAATTTGAAATTTCACCAACCTGCACCAAACCAAACTGCTCATTTTTTTACGTGCATTGGTTTTGGTTGACCTCAAAGCGCAACAAACCGGACCCCGTCCACCTCTGCTAGTGTGAGTAAAAACGAGTTCAGACAGAAATTAGTCGTGCGGTATCTTATGCTAAAAACATAGCAGATCAGGTGGGATTAAATAAAATTAGATGGTATTAGGCATTGCACGATCAATTTCTGTCTAAACTTGTTTTACACCATAATTACACAAAACTCACTTCCGCTTATATAATTACCTTTTTTGGTTTCTTGTTTTCTGCCTTCGTTTTGTTTTTGTCACCGTTTCATGTTTTCGCTTCCCGAGCTGGCAACTCCGTGTCCGACACTCCCAAAATTAATACTAGGAGTAATAGCATATTAATATTTAAAATAGTGATGATTAAGCTGACCAAAAGTAAATCTGCCAAGTTATTCATCGACTCAAATCTGCCATAAGTTACGAGTACCGCGCATTTACTGGTCACTGAGCTATTACCTCCTCTTACTTGGCACATTATTTCTCGAAACAACAAACCTCTCTCTAACCGGAACGGTTTTCCCTGCATCGTGCATCTCTGTCCACCGCCCACCACTCCGTCTTCTCCTCCTCTCCTCCACCGATTGTTTTCCACCGCCGCCGCACCGCCGGAGAGGGGACGGACTCTGCGGAAGCAGCAGAGAAACGGTGGTGGGGATGTGTGGATCAGTCTGGCTAACGAGAGCATTGGCACCGTCTGATATATTTTCTGTTTGAAATTATAAAAATGGTCTAGTTTAAGGGAAATTTATGTATGCCAAACTCTATTTATAATTTTTGTAGAGAGGCTAACTCTATAAAGTTTTCCATTGATTTTTTTCTGTTTCTTTTAGTAATAACCCATTCTAACTATTTATAACATGTAACAAAAAAGTATACTCCTCTTACGGGGGAAATTTATGATAACCATCCATATCACTTTTCAAGGTACTTAATCGGCTTTTTGTAACTGATTAGAGAGATTGAGAAACGTTGCAATCAATAAATAAGTGGGTGATTGTTTCTTTTCGAACATTGCACAGTACACAATAACTAGCTTCATCTGAGATTTGAAATACTGTTTGTAACCATGCTGCAGTTAGGAGCTGTTGATACTCTCCAAACAAAGAGATTACGACATTCGAAATACCAAGTTTTTGTAGTTTCATCCAAAAATCAACATCAAACGAATTCTTATATCATCCGATTTCCAGGTCCTTGTTCTGTTACTATTAATTGGAAACTCATACCAGACCTCTATCAGGTTCGCTGTCAATCCCAGTTTGAACTTCTCTAAAGAAGATATAAAATGGTAAAACCAAATATTAACGCTATTCCCAACGCCGATAGGCCAACAAATTCCTTTCAAGGCTTTTTTACAGCCAACATAATAACGAGTTAACGACAGCAACGACAAATTTCCTTTCCAGAGTTGAATGAACCATTCAATTTGGTAACTTTTTTTAACTCCCAAAATGGAATAATGTAAAGCGAAAAGAGGAACATAATTATACTTTGGCCCGAAAATAAAAGAATCATTCGGCAGTTGCATCCAATTTAACCAACACTTTGAGAAAAATCTTAAATAAACATACAAACCCACAACTAATTTGCATGTATACCTCAAAAAATAACATATAAAAACACAGAAAAATAAGTGAAGAAATAAAGGATAGCATTTTCATTCATCACCAACAACTGAGCTAAACCAGGATAATACTTTTTTCTTACATAAAAGACCCTTCAAATTCAAATCATAACAGATCCAACCCAACAAAACAAACCGACTAAGCCCTCTCACCCCTAATCCTCCTAGCAAGCTGGATATCCTTAGGCATGATAGTGACCCTCTTGGCATGAATGGCACAGAGATTGGTGTCCTCAAACAGACCGACCAAGTAAGCCTCGGCAGCCTCCTGGAGAGCAGAAACAGCAGTGCTCTGGAAACGGAGATCGGTTTTGAAGTCCTGAGCAATCTCCCTCACTAGCCTCTGGAACGGGAGCTTCCTTATTAGCAGCTCTGTGCTCTTCTGGTACTTCCTTATCTCACGCAACGCCACTGTTCCTGGCCTGAACCTGTTATTAAAATTAAACAGTAATTGTTTTAGCATTTAATTGAAATCAGTTAGGAGATTGATTAGGCATTTCAATTAGGGCTGGGTTCGGTCCAGTCCGATTTGGTTTTTAGCAAAACCAAAACCAATCATATTTTTCAGTTTCAGTCTTTTTATTTTTTGGACCAAACCGGACCAATTTTTTTCAGTCCAGTTTCAGTTTTTTTCAGTCTTTTTTGGGCTTTTTCGGTTTCAGTCTTTTTTGATTCGGTTATCGGTCCAGTTCAGTTTTTCCGGTTTTTCTCCCAGCCCTAATTTCAATACTACAATATCAACTGGATTAATATCAAGATAAACTACTAAACAGTTCAAACCATGAAATTGGAATCTGATTTGAAACAGATCATAAAATTCAGTTTTAAGAAACAAAAATGAATAAAAATTGTTAGTATTTTAATACTGTGTATTGACTGAATCATGGAAGTCTTGTTTCAAACAAGACCTAGATATTACAGTTTTTTGAAACTATTTAAGATTTTAAGCTAAAATAAACAACTTGTTTTTTTTAATTGATACAGTAGTATTTAATTGTTTTCATTTAAGGAGATTAATCATTTCAATAATATTGTATCAACTCGATCAATATTAGTGTAACACTATAAACAGATAAAAGCATATTATTGGGAATCTAATTTAAAACTATTGAGATATGTATTACTAACAGTTAAACTTTGTAAAAACCATGAATAATTAATATATTGAGAATTACAAACACAGAAAATAGTAACAGTAACAAAATTAAATTAATAAGATATATAAATAAATATATACCTATGGGGCTTCTTCACACCACCAGTAGCGGGAGCAGATTTCCGAGCAGCCTTCGTCGCTAGCTGTTTCCTCGGCGCCTTTCCTCCTGTCGATTTCCTTGCTGTTTGCTTTGTTCTTGCCATTTTATTTCTCTTCAATTTACTAATTAATCTACTATAATATTATAAGTGATTAGTAAGTATATATAAGAATAATGGAAATTACTAAGGTTTTGATTTTTGGATGATTTGTTTGAGAATGTGATGGGGAGGGCTTAATTTATAGACTGGGGATTGTGTAAAATGCAAATAGCCCCCTCCAACTATAGTAATTTTCAAATAACCCCCATTAACTACCACTTCTTGTGACTAACACCTACAAACTATTAAATCTTTGTAATTAACCCATAATGCTTTTATTTAAATGATATAACTTTATGCTCGATGATCCATTTTGGTTTAATTTCATTTATTATAGTCACCTATTCTATATTCATGCATATCAAGTAAATTTTCCATAAAATATTTATGGAATGACACACAAAAATAGTTTTTTCTCACTAAAACAATATTTTCTTATATATTGTGATGGAATTTTACGGTCATTGGCATCTTAACTCATGTGAATTGAAAAAATAGATGTATGAAACAAATAATTCGTAAAATGAACAAATGAATAAAAAGTTATCTCATTATAAATATGTACTTGGGGACTAATTGCAAAAGTTTGAAAGTTAATGGAAGTTAGTTGCAAGAACTAATAGTTCATGGCGAATATTAGTTAATAGGTCATAGTTTCAGGGGGTTATTTGCATTTTGAGGGTGTGTTTGTTGAAGTGATTTAGACCGTTAGATTGGGAATGAATGGACGCTTGTGATTATAGGAAGGGGAGTATTTTTGTTTATGATCCGCGTGATGGTGTTTACGCCAATGGGAAAGAGACACGTGGTGATGTCAAGGGCGGTAAATGAAAAAGTTTGATGAGATTTGGCGGGGTTTGTTTAAGTGATTGTGGGCCGTTCGATGGACAATGAATGGACGGTTACGATTGTATGAGTCGGAGTTTTTTTTTTTTTTGTGATCCGCGAGATGGTTGATTACTAAATTCGGTTTTAGTTTCCCGCTTTTTGTTCTCTGCTTCGTATTATTTTACGTGTAAATTCAGATTTTTTTTCATGTTCTCATTTCTAGTTTCGTTTTTATCTTTCGTTTCTTGAACTACCAACTATTGTCCAACACTCTAAAAAATATTATATATTATAATTTATGGTCATATTCGGTCTAAAAATAAATAAAAAATATTATATATTATAATTTATGGTCATGTTCGGTCTCAATATATGTGCATGTTAATTGTTAATATACAAAATACTCATGATTAAATTGATCAAAAGTAAATTTGCCATGTTATTTATTTTCTCAAATCTGATTGAGTATGGGTTTATCTTTTCAAAGTTGTCATTTGGGAAATATCGACCCACTCAAGTCTCAACTAACAATGCACGGATTTTTAGTATGTAGACTTAATATGGAACAGAAAATTAAGTCGTTTAGCGTTTATTCCCATTTAGTCACCGTATGGGGTATGATCTCTTTAGTCTCTTTTAATTTAATGAATATCTAAATTTGCATAGTTGGCCATAGACGTCTAGGCTCCCATTTTAAAAAGTTGGACGACATTGATATCATGTGACTTGTAGGTCATGACTCCGAGTCGTGGAATTAGCACCTTGCAATAACGGTAAGAAAATGTTGCATACGACAAGGTCATGGGGGCTCGACTACATAAGTCTACTTTTTCATGGACTTGGTGCATAACAGGAGATTTATGCATTGAGATTTTTCCCTTTTCATCAGGTTTCTTTTTAATTACTTTCTTTCATTAATAATGTTAATTATCATTTTAATTATTCACATATACAACCACAAGATTCTAAAAATGTACAAAGTGACTAATGTTAGTACAGTTAAACTTTAATTATTCACATATACAACCACAATATTTTAAAAGTGTACAAAGTGACTAATATTAGTACTTAAATTGTGAATAACCAAGTGATCATGGGGGAAAAGGTAGCATATCAGGTAAGTGATGCAGTTTTTTTTAAGTAAATCTTTCTAAGGTGTCTGTTCGCTTGGCGAATAGAAGTGAATCCTATAGTCCTGTCTCATACTCCCCTGTCTTGAAACAAATGTCCACTTTTATTATAATATACCTCAGATATATTTAAGAGAGTGCACGGTTGATATGAAGCGGAGGGAGTAATTATGTGAATTTTCTATTCTTACCCAGTTACTCGCTACTCACGTTAGAAAACTTCTACTACTAGGAGCAGTTATAAAGCTCAGCTTATTAGCATGGGAAAAACATGAGTTACAACTTATAAATGCGTATGTTTCTAAGCATTTCTTGAACCATGTAGCCTTCTGAAAACCTTACACACGTACTGTAACAAATAACAATTCATGGTAATAACACATTGTGTATCAATTATCATGACATCCATGAGTTATCAATACATCAACGAAATGCATGATTATAGTCATGAAAACGGAAGTTTTTGTATACGAAGTGAGACAGCCACCTTGAACCCACAAAACATATGATTGCGATGGAGATAAGGGTATTTCTTTGAACGACTGAAAGCATACCCTGCTTAGTCGCAGCGGTAAATCCAATCAAAGCAATTGAGGCTACTTGTAGAACAACTTCGAGGGAATTGAGAAAGTTATATGCTCTGTTGCAACTCCGGCAATTTACCACATGGGTCCAATACCTGGAAAACAAGTAGTAAGAAAACAAGATACTAGAGCGTTCTTTGGGTTTCTTTAAAAAGTTATGAAAGTTACCCTCTATCTTTGAAGCGCAAAAAGAAAGGAAAAGCTCTTAGAAGCGTAAGAAGTCTGAGTTTTTTTGTTTTTTGAGTTTTCAGTAAATGTGAATAAATTAATTTATCTCTACGGTGGAAAACGGAGCTTTAAGGCTATGAAAAGTGATTTACAAAACATTTATGAAATGATTAACTGAAAATTTGCAAATAATGAAAAAAAATTTGACTACCTGTCCATTAGCTGTTCTCGGGGAGGAGTAGGGGGGAGGGCACTGGTAAATTTGGTTCCCCAATCAACTTGACCACCTGCGTACTTGTTTAACCACTTTCGAAAAGCAATTACCTGAGCATCTGCCTTAGTCGGCAAAAAACAAGCCTTTTTCCAGTTCGATGGACCTATTTCCATTAACTTGCGTTCCTAAAAGAAATAAAAACATTAATCACAAAGCAGTAATAGAATGGCCTTGTAAAGATTTTCACGGGTTATAAGTTTTTTTTTATACCGTAAGTTTTCTAATTAAGTACACCAAATTACTAACAGTTACTTATAGAGTCCCTTCACTTTCCAGTCAAATCTGCATGTGACATCGCATGAATGTTTACCGTTACAATTGAATGCGGTTCTGTATACCAACTATCATGATTTTTTGATTTTGTATACCCGACTTAACCGAAACGTGAGTGGAACTAAATGAGAGAAAAAAAAGGCTGATGTACTTACTAAAAACCTTGTTAGCGGGTGTACAAAATCAAGGATGCAGAATTATGGGGTGTATAAAGCTACAATTGACCCGGTTTCCGATAGATGTAAAGCGTTCCCGAAAACAAAATGTGGACTACAAACGGATACAGTTTGTTAAGGAATCCAAAAACAATTATTATTCTTTTATCATGCCCCATTACATCAAGTCGTTTACTAATTTTCATTTTCGTTTTTGAAGGAAAACTGAGACAGAGCGAGTTAATATTATGTCTTAAGATAACATTTCTCTTCAAAAGGTACGAAGTTAGAACTTCGAGCAATCCTAGTGTCAAATAAGAATCTGAGATGTGACGTGCCATCGTTAGAAAAGAAGTTTAAAGCCTACAATCTTTGTCAGGTAAAATTTTGATAAATTTTCTCAGGAAGAACTGCGATATTTTAACTGGATTTTACTTTGAGCAAAATACAGATAAATTTGCAAAGAAAAATAAATAATTCTATATTAAAACGCCCTTCCCAACTAAATAAAGTTTCCAGGGAACGTCAAGAAAATCTGAGTGTCCATTGATTTGAGAGAGAATATACATTAGAAAAAGAACTTACCTCTGCATGGAGAAGAAAGAGATCTGAATCAAGAACTACCAAATTTTGTTTGACATGGAAAATCCACCGCGGGATAATTTGATCAATCCAAAGTGCAAAATTCCTTGGAAAACTCCATATCATCCTACTATTTCCGGGACTAACTGGAATGCAGATAAAAATTAAGAAGACTCTCTTTTGTGAAATACCTGATGATCCCTGTCAAACAAAAGTCCTGATGTTATATACAATTACTGATCAGGAGAAAACTACCGAGAGAAAGAGTCTGAATTACAATATACATGAAAATTTCGAGCAAACAAAAATGATTTCAGAAAAAAATGATAACCAAACATGATTTCAGTCATCAATCAAAGTAATTAAAGAATACCAAACATATCTATAGGGTTTGTACTGTTTTGTACTCCAACCTAACATACCGATCAGGGTAAGTGTAAATTTAACTGAAAGCCTTACTGATAAAGCAATAATTTTGATGGGTTGGCGTTATGCTTTTCAACGATAATATAGTAAGTAAAAGACAGTAAATATTGGACACTTCGTTGATTTTTATTATTGCTTGGTGATTCTACTTGCTCGGTTTACAATTTCTTATTACACTTGTGCTCGACTTAATAATTTAATCTTGATCTTGGTCTTTATCTTTCTCTTATGTGATCGGTCTTTAGTCTTGCTCGGTTTGCTTTCTAGTGAGATAAGCTCTGACAAGTTTCTCTCTTTTCTCTTCTTCTCTCTATATTTTTCAGACAGATTTTTGGTCCTTATTCCAGTGAAGGTACTTGGCTATTTATAGCCACTTATGCCTCATAGGATGTTGACAATTGTCCTCATCTCATGCGTCACTTCGTGGGCTTTTCCACTGTGGGCTTTTACTAGTTGGGCTAAGATATTTATTGTATAGTTGCCTGTCCCTAAGTGTGAAAAATACTCCTATAACATGGGTCTTATTATTCAAGCATTGGATACCCTCTACTAATGTTTGGGTTGATTTATACCCGAATAGATATATTCGGGTCTAATTTTTGGGTTCTATCAAGTGGTCCCTGACTTCTTCGGTGTGGTCTCTACGGCGAGGGAGTCATGGTCGGTCTTACGAGGATGTTACTTCGGTCTTGCTATTCCCAATGTTTCATCGAGAAGCGTAATAACTTTATAATGGTTTCATTGTGGCCATTCAATATCATTGGGAATTTCAAGTATCATATCTTGCTTCGAGGTGACTCTTGATTTTCCCACCTTTGTCTATTATAAAAGGGATTGCACCCTTTTGATAAATATTCAATTACTCACATTCTGCTAGCAACGTAATGGCCTCTCCCAAGGGTTCTACTGGTGACAACTCCCCCGAATATATTGCTTACTTATAAAATGAGGTCAAGATGGCGCGTATTGTGAAGAGGAAATTTGCTGTTGTGGCAAGAGAATTTCTCCGGGTACCCGATTACAGGAAAAGGTTGTCTGATATGGACGCGGCTCATCACGTGACGATGGCTGATCGGGATTGGGCCTATGAACGGATAAAGAGGCTCGAGGCTTCCCGGGATAAGCATAAGGCGGCCAAAAGGGCTTACAAGCTTGCCTTCAAGGAGCTGCATGCTCGGTCCAAACCTGGATCGGATGACGTTGAAGCCAGCTCCTCCTCGGGAAAACCTGCTTTTGTAATTTCTTTTTCGTTGGGTGATATCACCTAGTTGTAACCGGATTATTGAAATTAATAAAACATTTCCTTATTCTCATTATTGTCTGTTTACTTTCCCCATACTTATTGAATGACGTAGTTGGACTGAAACAGTTGTTAGGTAGCCATAAATGTCTTTGGGAAGTTCAAGAGGGTTATCTTGCTTTAAGGGGACCTTTGACCTACCCATTATTTATCCTTATAAAAGGGGCTGTATCTGCTCTCTTTGTACAACACACTTTATAACGACCCAATGGCTTCCCCTCTAGGATCTAGTGGAGATAACCTTCCTGAATACATCGCCCACCTAGAGGAGGAGGTTAGTAAAGCACGTATTCACAAGAGGAGGTTTGCCTTCTTAGCGAAGGAAGCTCTTCGGGCCCCTGAACTGGAGGAGAAATTGGCCTCCTTGGAGAGTGATTATCAGATGGCCTTAGTCGAGAAAGGTTGGACGCTTGCTCGGGTTAAAGAGCTTGAGGCCTCTAGGGATAGGCATAAGGCGTCCAAGAGGGCCTACAAACTGGCCCTCAAGGAGGTGTATGCTCGGTCTAAGAAGAGGCCGGACAACGTTGAAGCATGCTCTTCTGCCAAACAGTTTATTCTTGTAATTTCTTTTTTCTGTTTGACTGTGGCCTCTCTTTGTAATGGAATTTCTGGAATTTAATAAAAGATCTTAATCTCGTTCTTATATGTTTTATTTTCCCCATGCAATTTATCTTTACTGTATTCCTCTTTATCACGCGCGTGTGGCGTTATTAATGAGCTTCTTTGAACCTTGTGCATGATCTTATCCACTGAGTTTTCTCGAGCCCTGTGCAAAGAATACTATTTAATACTCTTGAGATCGTTGCACTTCCCTATAAGGATACGTATGTAGTTGCTTTTCCCATATCTATTAAAATAATGGCACGAATCCAAGAGTCTCTTTTGAACAGTCGTGTCTCTTTAATGCACACGCTTCTTTAAAGCTTTTCTGAAACGGTTGCGACTCTTCACCTCATGCCCTTCTCAATTTATCTATAAATACCCCTCTGAAGCTTGACTTTCTTCATAATCTCCTCATACATTCTTTCTGCTATACATATATATTATTATCCTGTAATTGCAATGGCTGCCCCATTTTCTGGGTCTGCTCTGGCCTTGAAAGTAGAGGCTTTTGAAGCCTCTTATGGTAATGTACTGAAGATGTTAAGAGATGCTGAGGCAAGAGTTGAGAGTGATGCGCGCTCATCATGCCGAGATGGTGAGGGAGTTGACGTGGCTGAGGGACGAGTTGGACTATTGCAGGTGTGCTCATCAATCATTGATCGATGAGAACAATGTTCTGAGGGGGAATCCTTTTCTACAAGATACTGTAATACCTGCGGGGCCCTCTCATCGATATCGTCCAACTTCGCCCTAAGCGCCTTAATAAATTGATTTATTCTCTTGCGCTCTGTTTAATACTTTGCTCTCTCTTTTTGAGGACTTTCTTCATTTTCTCCCTTCTTGTTTGGTTGTGTTTCTTCTTTTTTCACTTTTTGTTGTGTGTTTCTTGTTCGCTTTGCTCTTTGATGTAATCGATCTCCTTTGGATGTTTTATCCTCTGATGTAAGGATTTCCTTTGGATGTTTTGTCCTTCGATGTAATGAACGCCTGTGTATTCCATTGTTATTAATGAAACAAATATTTGCATCTTCTTGTTTTTCTTCTTGTATTTGTGGTTTGTCGTTTTATGCCATTTGTCAGAATCATCAAATATCTCGTCTTTTCTTCTCTGTACTGTACCCACGTGATATCTGAGGCATGTGTCAGATGGCCAAAGTTGTGTTTTCCCAGACATGGTCAGTCAAAGATGCATGTTCCCAAGCACTGTCAGTCTATGACGTACTATTTTTGCTCTATAAATACTCTTCATCCTTTCTTTAGGATGTATCATCTTTCACAAACTTTTCGTATTTGCTTCTCCCTCATCCCCTATTTCCTTCTGTTGTATAACAATCTTTCAAGAATGTCTGAGTCTGTGGTGAGATATCATGCTCAGATGAAGGACTTGGATGCTGAGGTGTCCCGAATCCGTCATCGGATGGCTAATCTTGAGAAGGAATACGGGATACTGGCTTTGGGGCTGTTCGACTCATATCCCGAGGAGACTATTAAGTGGACAGAGATTTCAGCCTTGAGTCATCAGCTCGACCAACTGTTGTCGAGGAGGGGTCAATTGGCTAATTCTTGGTATGAGGCCGAGGAGATTTGGGATCAAGCTCAGGAGGAGTTTGACAACGGTCCTCAGGGACTAGCTAGCATGATGGTTAAGAATGCTCGGCTTAAGGATCACATCGCTGCCCTTACTAGGGAGAATGAGTGTTTGGTTGTCATGAACTCCTCATACCAAGCTCAGTTAGATCGCTCTGCTCGGTTGGCTCCTCGGGGACCTTTCTCTCGGTCTGGCAGTTCGGTCTTCTCGCCCATTGATCCTTAATTTAATTGGGCCTGTTTTCTGATGTGTTTTTCCCACTTTGTAATTTGCATTTTCTTTTATGCATTTCTTCGTATTTCGCGCCTTTTGTATTATTGCAATTTCTTTTTAGTCTGAACTGTTGCAACGCCTCGTATCTTGTGCCTTTTCGTATTTTGCAACTCTTTTTAAGGTTGAACTGCTGCAACGCCTCGTATCTTGTGCCTTTTCGTATTTTGCAACTCTTTTTAAGGTTGAACTGGTGCAACGCCTCGTATCTTGTGTCCTTTGTTTCCTTATAAGTTCTCCCTACTGTTTGCATCTTTTTTATTGAATCTTTCCTTCTCTCTCTTATTTTATAATTATTGTCTCTTCTAACCTTGCTGTTTTTTGATATGGCTCCCATTACTAGATCTGCTTCCAAAAGGAGGGTTCTTGAGGAGGAACCCCTTTTTACGTTGCCTCCTCGTTTTGAGGATTTGACTCCTCTTGAGTTGAAGGAGAGAGAGGTTGCGTGGTTGAAGGTGAAGCTCAAGTGTTCTGAAACCGAATGTAAACGGTTTAAACAATATTGGAACGAAGGGAGGGCTGCTCGTTACGAAGCCGAGCAGAAGTGTAAATCTCAATCTCATGCTTTGCAACAAGTGCAGATTGGTATTTCCCATTTGATTAGGGAAAAGGAGCGCCTCAAAGAGCTCTTGGCGAAGAGGGATGCCGATGAGGGTGGTAGTTCTAGGGTTTAAAAATAGTAGGGGGTGATCACAGTTGCGGCAAGCATAGAGAAGTATCTTATTGTTTCTGTCTTCCCTTGGATACAATATGTTGTTACATCCACGGCATAACTTCATGGTTTTTGTAATTTGTTGTTTTTTTTTTGCTTGGATTGAATCCGTTGTAATTGGTTGTTTTCCCCCTTGTGGATGAATAAAAGTACTTTATTCTCTGCTTTCCTTTTACAATTCGTTTACTACTTATTTTTCTCTTCTTGCCTGTTTCTTCATTGAGACTATGTTGTGTACCTCGGTATGGGACACCGTGGTTATCCCCCGAAGAGCGTTGCTGGATGCTTAGACTGGTGTACAGTCGACCTAGGAACGGTCTGTATATTGTGAGGTGTCACACCTCGGTAATAAATACCGCTCGGCGTCGTTGAACTTGTACGGTGTTCATCCTCGGTAGTAATTATTGTTCGATGTTGCTTGTAGTAATATTGGTAACGTATGTTGTAAGCTTTTCGTAGTGGGGTCCACTAGCCGTTTATATATGTTCAATGATGTGAACTGCATGGGTTAGTGGGATATGCTTTTGACGTGGCCAGATCTGGAGCGTTGAATTTTGAAATATCTGATGGTGTTTGACTTTTCTGTGGCTTAAAAGAGGGAAACCTCTGTGATACGAAAGGACGGTTAATATTTTATTCCCTTTTTTGCGGCTCCACTTCTTTTATCTTCTCTAAGTAATTCTTTTTACTCACCTTTTTCTCATTATTCATATTCTCTCTCTAGGGTTTGACTCTCTTTCTAAAGAACATTATTTGCTTCTATCCTTTCTTCAAAAGAACAAACATCTTCACTGCTGCTCTCTCCTTCCTATCCATAGAATGGCTGTAAGTGTGGCCATGATGTCTGACGTTCTCTGTATATGTATTTGCTGTTTTTCTTATTTCATTGGTCTTTGTTGTCTTGTTCATCATTTAACTGTCCTTATTCCTCTGTAAAATCTTGTATAGGGTTGTTGGTGGATCTTCTGTATTGTATTGGAATTTTGTGTTGTGGGTTTTGTGGTTAGGCTTAGGCTGTATATGCTGATTGGAAATTGTTTGTGTTGTTTGATTTCTGGTGTGGTTTTTGTTGGATTAATGGGGTGTTTTTGCGGTTTCATCAGGATATTTTGACCCAGTGTTTGGCTCAAGTTGGCCAATTTACCGAGGGTTTTAAAAAGCGTGCAGGGATACCCGCCGACATACATGTGCGGCTCCCAACGACCGAGGATGAGGTGCTCGATAACGTAGCTAAAGGTGAGGTGGCCCTTCGGTCCTCGGCGCTGCTGACCGGGGGGCTGAAGCTCCCTCTTTCTGACCGGTTGGTCTCTTTTTTTGAGGCCTTCCAAATTGCTCCCTGCCAACTGGCCGTTAACAGCTACCGTATTCTGAACGGTATTAAGAGGCTGGACGAGTTGGTCGGTGTGAATGTCGAGCTTAAGGATGTGTTGGGGGTGTATTACTTTAATTTTGATCGCCGAAGTAGTTATCTGAAGACTTCGCGTTCCTTCACCCGGCTTGTTCTCGATATTCCCGATACCAATAACGAACACAATCTTGGCATTGTGATTGCCTCTGGGAATTGGTGTCCTTCTGGTCATCAAATTCATGGGCCTGCCACCTCTGCCCCCGAGATGCCTGACCTCGGTGCTCCCAATACCGAAGTGTTGTTGACACTTTGGAAGTGGTGGGACCCTGGTTTGACTAGGGAGGCGGTTAACCGTGCTGCTCCAAAACTGCTGGGGTACGTAGCGGGGATGGGAAATAGGTGCACCGTGCCACCCGCTTTTCCTGGTGAGACCGAGGATGATTTCCTGACGATCATCAAGCCTCGTATTGCAGCCCTAGGAGAGAGAAAATCTTCTTCCCGTTCTAAGCGGCGATCATCTGAGTCCGGTGACGAGGTGTCGAAGAGAGCACGGGTGGCCGAGGCGGTCACCGATGTTGTGCTGCATTCTTCGCCCAGGGAGAGTGTGGTTGTGTCCATCCCCATAGAGATTGGGACACCACATCTTGAGGGGAGCTTGGAGGTGGGAGTGTCATCTTCCCCAAAGGACCGCTCAATCTTGCCCGTCTCCACCGAAGACAAGATAGATGCACCCGAGGTACGTGCAATTGTTTTTGTTGGTTGTAATTTGGTTTTCCCTTCTTTATCTGTTATTTGTCTTTCAGTCTGTGACGTCTCTGTTGATGACGCTTGCCCTTGCCCGGTCTATGGGCATTGTTGTGTTTCAGGGGTCGTATAATGACTTGCTTGATCACGTGAACTTTGATGATATGGAAGAGGATGTGATGACTCTTCCTAACATCTCGCCACCTCGGATTGGGGAGGGGGTGGCCAAAGACGTGGCCCCTGAGATTGTTCGGTTGGAAAAGGACGTGGGGGATGAAAGAGTAGAGGCTGTCGAGGAGGAAGTGGATGTCGTCCACACGGAATTGGAGGTTGCCGGTGAGGAGGGGGTGGCCGGCGAGGAGGGGGTGGCCGAGAACACTGCAAAGGTGCAGGTGGACGGGGAGGCGATGACCCATTATATTGCGAGGTGCGGCGGGCACTTGTTGGGGCAGCCCCGATCACTGAGGATGGGGTATACTGCGCTTATGCCCCTCGCTTATAAGGACATGGCGGATATGGTTGCTCGTCCTGCAGTGGCGGCCATTGAGCAGGCCAACTCTGATGTCCTCCGGGTATGCTTTATTTCAGTCATATGTTACTTTTTGACGTCCTTTGTTGGTATCTTATGTGGTTTTCTTGCAGGCTTTCCTCAACACCGTTGAGCTGAGTGATCGGTTCACTGTGCTAGAGGCCGAGAAAACTAAGCTGGTGGATGAGAAGGCAGTTCTGGCCGAGCAAAATGCTAAGCTGCTGGCCGAGGAGAAGCAAGTGGCCGAGGACAAGGCTCAAGCGTTGAGTGTGGCAGAGAATTATGCCAAGTCGGTGAATGAGAATCTGCTGTTGCACGAGGAGAATGAGAAGCTGGAGGCTGAAAATGTGCGTCTGCTCGAGGAGCAGAAGAAGATGGTGACTCTGACCGAGGATCATGCCAAGCTTGAGGCTGAGAAGAAAGCAGTAGACACCCAAGTGTCGTCTCTGAAGGCTGCTCAGGCAGAGGAACGGAGCAAGTTCACGAGGAGTGCCAATTTCTATGCATTCAGCTATCATGTTCGGGCCTTGAACTTGTCTAGGGTTCCTCTCTCTCACCCGGCTTGGTCGAAATTTGTGTATCCAGCAGGTCGTGTTGTGCCTGCTCTTCCCCGAGATTGGGCGAACATTCAGGATGATGAGCTGCCTGTGTTACCTGGGCAAACGGTTTCCACCGCCCCTCGTCCTCGTTCCGGTGATGCCACTCCTCGTTCTTCGACCCCCCGGCCTTCTTCCGAGCAGGTTGACCACTGATCTAGTAAAAGTTAAATGTAGTTTTTGTTTGCATGCCCGGTTTGTGGGGCTTTTTGTATAAACCACCGACATTCTTTTGGGGAAGTTTATAATATTTTTGCACTGCTGTCATTTGGCTTTGTTTATCGCTTTCGTTATTGCTTGTTGGTAGTATTCGTATGTTTGAAGGTCATACAATCGTGTCAGGTACCGGTTAACCCTCTTGCCATGGTGGTCTGGTCCCGACCAAGTGGTAGTTTGGATGAACGGTTTGGTAGGTCCGAGGGACCTAGTTCGTCTCATACTACTAAACTGAACTCTGCTTGTCGTGAGATCAAGGAGTTAAAAGCCCATATCTTGGACTTATCTACTCGGTTACACGATTTGGGTGAGAAATTCAGCAAGAAGACAGCCCGGTACACTGTAAATAAGGAAAAAGCTAAAGAACTTCTCGGTGCGCTTCGTCGGTCTCGGGATGATGCCCGGGGCCGGGTAACGAGCTTGAACTTGGTGTTAGGGGCCGTTTATGAAGATGCGGACTTGTTACTATCCTTTGTCAAAGCATATTGGGCCCGAGCTCGTGCATTAGAGGTGTATGACTATGTGAAAGGTACTCATGGCGTTACCCGAGCGGAGTGTATGGTTGATGCTATGGCTGGGGTAACTGAGACCACGGCTGCCTTGAACCGCTTGGATGCTTCTGTGAAGGGTCGTTTGGGGACGCAGATAGTCTCGCTACGGGACATTCATTTTGCTGACGCTGTAGAGACCTCAGCTTCTGTCGAGGGCTTATCAGACTGACTTAGATTAAGAGTAGCTTGTATTGACTTTTCTCTTGCAACTTGTATAAAAGTATTCTTTATTTTGATTTATCGTCTTTTCTCTCTTTTTGACGAATATTCATGTCTCCTCCCCCCCTCTTTTTTTTTATAGGCACCTGCTATTATGTCACACCAGGCTGGTTCTCCGACCCTTGGTAGTCCGGGGCAAGATCCTACTGGTGCTGCCCGGGATGAGGCCTCATCTGGTGTGGCTAATGAATCGCGTGCCAATTGGCTTTATATTGAGCTGATGGGCAAGAACGACAAACTGCATGCTCAGTGTACTCGACTTAAGGAAAAGTTAAAAACCCAAGCGGCGTCCTTCCGTGAGTACGTGCGACGTGCCGAGCATGTTGTTGAGGTGCAGGAGCGTCGGTTAGACCGTTATTGGCGTTTAAAGGACAGGTACCTTGGTAAATTAAGGTCGTTGGTATCCCGGGCCAATGTTTTAGTGAAGTATTTCCGTGCTTCTCGAACTAGGTTTGATGCTTCTGCGGCCATGAGCCAAGTTCGTCAGCTTTCCTTCGACGATGCTCGCCGTAAGGAAGCGTCGGATGCTCACGATCTCTCGAAAGGAGAAGAGTTTGCAGCTCGTCTTGAGGTGATAAGATGTGTTGGTGCTCATACGACCAATTTCGATTCTCTTCTTCCTCATGAGATGTTGGAGGGTGAGGAGTCAGAAGAGGACACGGCGACGGATGACGAAGAGATTGTGCTAGGTCAAGTACCGTCGTGCTCCTCATGTGGTAGCTCTTCTTAGGCTAGTTTCTTCTTTATTCTTACGAGTATTGTTGCCTCCGTAATGCGGGCTATTTATCACTTGCTTTATTTATTTATTCATGTATTGGATCATGTTTCCATATTGGTATTTCCTTGATCGTATTTTTCCCTTGTTGTTTTCGTCGTACCAATACGTTGTCGCCTCCGTAATGCGGGCTTGAACTATTCAATACTCTTGTTTTTCTTCGTACTGAATGGACTTGTCGTACCTGTGTATGTGCCTCCGGTTCGTTAGAGGACTTGTGCGGGACTTAAACCCGGTTGCCTCCGGTTCGTTGGAGGACTTTTTGTTATACATGCCTCCGGTTCGTTGGAGGACTTTTTGTTATACAGGCCTCCGGTTCGTTGGAGGACTTGTTCTCAGACAATATAACAAATCATTTTATTTATTCAAATAAAATTTTATTACAAAGGAAGAGGTAAAGTATTACCTGTAGTGTTAGACTAGTTTACACGTATTACTTCTTAAGATTAGCTACGTTCCAAGAATTCTTCTCTCCGTGGCTATTGTCGAACAGAACGCTTTTGATCTTGTAAGACACCAGGCTTGTTCTTTTGACGATTTCGTATGGGCCTTCCCAGTTGGGGCTCAGTTTACCATGTATCTCGTTTCTGGTATAGGTCGTTTCTCGTCGTAACACCAGTTCTCCTACCATGAATTCCTTGGACCCTTTCACCCTCTTGTCATAAGTTTGCTTGACGCTTTGTTGGTATTTTGCTAGGGTAAGGGCTGCTATCTCGCGTTTTTCGTCTAACATGTCGAGTTCTTCCCTCATTCGTTCTTCATTGCTCCCCTGCTCGACTAACGCTGTTCGGAGTGTGGGTAGGCCGATTTCCGTTGGTATGACGGCTTCGACGCCGTATGCTAGGCTGAACGAGGTTTCCTTTGTGCTCGTCTTGAGCGTTGTTCGGCATAACCACAAAACGTTGAGTAGCCTCTCTGGCCATCTCCCCTTTGCTTGTTCGAGGGTTGTCTTGATACCGTCCAGGATAGTTCGGTTTGATACCTCGGCTTGTCCGTTACCCTGTGGGTAGGTGGGAGTCGAGTAGAGTTTCCGGATACCTAGTTCTTCGTACCACAACTATAGCTTGGCGTCCTTGAACTGGGTCTCTTTGTCTGCAACAATGGCGTATGGTATACCGAACCTAGTTATGATATGTTCCCAAATGAACTGTTTAACGTTCTGGGCTTTGATTTCCCGGAGAGGTTTAGCTTCAACCCATTTGGTGAAATAATCCGTTGCAACGATCAAGTATTCAACGCTGCCTGGTGCTTTGAGAAGCTTCCCGACTAAGTCAATTGCCCATTGTGCAAATGGCCATGGAGCCGATACCGGGGTCATCATAGATGATGGGAGCCGAGGTATTTTGGCGAATCGTTGGCATTTGTCGCACCTTTGGACATAAACGTCGGCATCTCTTTTGATATATGGCCACCCGTATCCCTGAGTGATTGTCTTGTCAGCGAGGGACCTTCCTTTGATGTGTGCTCCGCATGATCCTTCGTGGATCTCTTCCAAGACTTGCTGTTGCTGCTCGGTGCGGACGCACAACAGGTGTGGTCCTCGGTAACTTGACTTGTATAGTTTGTCCTCTTCGGATAGCCAAAACCTGGGAGCCTTTCTTGTGATCTTCAGCGCTTTTATTTTGTCTGCCGGGAGCGTCCCGTTTCGCAGATATTGAATCATGTCGTCCATCCACCCTAGCTCGTATTGTATTGATGTTACTCGGTCTACCCTTCTATAATGCTCGGTGTTTCCAGAAGTTCCACCGTGATTGACCGAGTGTTTGCTAGGGTTAGTGTCGAAACTAGGGTTGCCAATGCGTCGGCATGTGCGTTTTCGGTGCGATTGATTCGTATCAACTCACACTGCTCGAATGTGGCCATTAAGCTTTGGACTTTCTCTTGATAGAGGATCATCCGGTCGTCCTTGGCTTGGTATTCACCTATGGCTTGATTGACGATCAGCATGGAGTCGGAGCTAGCAATTAAGTGGGAGCATCCGAGGGATCGTGCAATGAGCATGCCATTTATCATGGCTTCGTACTCGGCCTCGTTGTTAATAGCTCGGAAGCCTAGTTTTATGCTCTTTTCTATGATGGCTCCCTCACTAGATTTGAGGACGATTCCTGCTCCCGATTCGTCTTTGGTTGCTGATCTATCGACATGTATTTGCCAGTGTGACTGCGGTGATATGGTCATTGGTTCGCCATGGCATTCGATGAACTCTGCTACGAAGTCGGCCAACACTTGTCCCTTTATGGCATGTCGGGGTGCGAATTCGATATGAAATTGGGATAGCTCGACCCCCATGCCGCAACCCGACCGTTTATGTCCGTCCGTAGAAGGGACTCCTTGATGTGGAACTTCGTGTAAATTTGGACCTGGTGAGCTATGAAGTAGTGCGGCAGTTTTCTGGTAGCAACGACCAATGCCAGGCATAACTTTTCCAACGGTAAATAGCGTGTTTCGACTTCAACCAGAGTTTTGCTGACGAAATAGATCGGGAATTGTTCTCGACCTTTCTCTCTTAGGATGACTGCGCTCACAGCTGTAGTGGAAACTGCTAGGTAACATGTCAGAATATCTGCTTTGTTCGGCCTTACTAGCAGTGGCAGCGTCCTTAGATACTCCTTTAGGTTGTTGAAGGAAGCTTCACACTTCGGGTCCCACACGAATTTTTTATCCTTTTTGAGTATTTCAAAAAACAGTCGTCCCTTGTCGGCGGATCGATTGATGAACCTGCTCAGTGCGGCCATCATTCCCGTGAGCTCCTGCACCTGTTTCTTGTTTTTGGGTGCTGCTAGGTTTTGCAGAGCTGTTATCTGGTCGGGATTAGCTTCTATTCCTCTCTGGCTGACCATGTGTCCCAAAATTTTTCCCTTGCTGATGCCGAACGCGCACTTGGTTGCGTTGAGCTTCAGTTTGTGCTCTCCCAATGTTTGGAAGACGTCTTTGATGTCTTGGAGATGGGATGTGGCCCTTTCGCTTTTGACGACCATATCGTCTATGTATACCTCCATTGTCTTCCCAATATGCTTTTGGCATACATTTGTTATCATCCTTTGGTAGGTTGCTCCTGCATTGCATAGGCCGAATGGCATTACCGTATAGCAATAGTTTCCCAAATGCGATATGAACGAGGTCTTTTCTTGATCCTCGTGTGCGAGTGGGATTTGGTGATATCCCGAGTATGCGTCGAGGAAGGTCATCCGTTCTGCTCCAGCTGTTGCATCCACCAATTGATCAATCCTTGGAAGGGGGAATGGGTCCCTCGGGCAAGCTTTCTTTAGGTTGGTGAAGTCTATGCAAACCCTTTCCTTCCCGTTCTTTTTGGGGACGACGACCGGATTGGATAGCCACTTCGGGTAGAACACCTCCCTTATAGCTCCGGCTTCCAACAGCTTTCGGACTTCCGCTATTATAGCCGCTCTGTGTTGGACAGATATTTTTCTGCTCCTCTGAGCTATTGGCTTATACTCGGCGTTAACGCTCAGATGGTGGCATGCTGTTTTCGGGTCTAGGCCGGGCATGTCTTTGGGGCTCCAGGCAAATTTATCGATGTTATTGAAGAGAAAAGTTTCCAGCTCCTTGGATTCCTCTCCGGGAAGGTTCTCGCCAATGAGGAAATAGTGTTCCACGTCCATTCCCGGGATGTATACCTTTTTGAGCTTCTCTCCTACCTGCTCTTCCACCACCCTTTCCTTGTTGGCAAGTTGATTCACCAACTTCTTTGTACTTGTGGGTTGCTCCACGACGACCAGCTGTCTTTTTAGAGCAGCAGTTATGTCTTCACAGCGTCGTGAGTCCTCTTGACAGCCTCGGGCTGTCTCGATCTCCCCCCTACCATTTGGGTATTTCACTTTCTGGTGGTATGTCGAGGGTATGGCCCGCATGGCATGCAGCCATGGTCGGCCCAATATCGCATTGTGGCCTGAATTGTCGTTGACCACTAAGAATTCAACGGGAACTGACACGGATCCTATTGTAACATTTAAGACGATCTTTCCCAAAGGTTTAGTCGTCTCTGAGATGAACCCTATCAGTGTTACATCGGTGGGCTGTAGATCTTGCAGCTTGAGCTCCATCTTGTCGAAGAGCTCTTTGTACATTATGTCACAAAAGGCTCCTTGGTCGACGAGCACTCTGCTGACCGTGTCGATGCCGATTTTGACGCGGAGGTTAATGGCGTCCCCGTGGGGGTATATTACCCCTTCCTCGTCGTGATCTGAGAAGGAAATTGGCGGGTGTCGTTGCGGCATGCATTGTCGCTTAGAGGTCGACCCCTGTGACGCCTTGGCTACTTGCCCAAAGTGCGCCAGTTGTCGTTGTTGGGATCGATCCCCTCCAGTGTTTTTGGGCCTTGTCAAATGCACGACGTTGATCGTTTTGCCCTGTTGGTTGTCGGCTCCTTCAATGGCTAGCTGTTTGCCTTTGTTCCCCGCGCCTTCGATGAATTTGTTGAGGTACCCGGCGTCCCCCCACAAGTTCATTTTCCACCAGAGATTTCGGCAGTGCTCTGTGAAGTGGCCATGGTCCTCGTGATATGCGCAGAACAGCTTGGGGTCTCGTTGGTTGGGAGGGGAAGCGAACGGGTCTGGTCGGAAATACCAACTTTCTCTGCATATATCCTTAAGGATATCTTCGGCAGACAGGTTGAAAGTGTATCGCAGCTCGACCGGTTCGAAGTTTCCTCGTCGTTCCCTTTCTTGAAAACGACCTTGGTGAGGCGGCTTGTTTGGCATTGGGTACGTGAGCTGGAGTGGTTTATGCTCGGGTTCTCGGGGTCGCTCTACCCTTCTCTGGACCTCGGGACCTTTGTCCCGTCTGGTCGGTTTGACTGCTTCCCCCTGATTGTTCTTTGCTTTCTTGCGGTCCACCTGTACTTCTCGGACCGACTCTCTTCTTGGTAGAGTTCGGTTGAGGAGTCGCATTTCCTCATTTTTATCGTTAAGGTGGGTGCAATAGGCAAGAAGGGCGTCAGTTGTCGGGAAGCTCTTGCCGATGAACTTTCTTCTTGCCCAATAGCGCTGGGGATGGAGTTTATGAAGTTTTGGATGGCGATGTTGTTGGCATACTGCGGAATCTGGTTCGCAACGTCGATGAAGCGTATGCAGTAGTCATTTAGTCTCTCATTTGGCAACATCGCCATTTTCAGCAGAGTATCTATAGTGACTTTCTTCTTCCAATGAGCAGCGTATCGGGTAGAGTATGCTCGGAGCAGCTCGGTCCAGCTTCCTATGGATCCCCGTGGTAGGTTATGATACCACGTCGATGCTTCTTGGCCCAAGCTGTTCTTGAAAAACTTGCACATCAGTGCGGTGTCATCGCTCCATAGCTCCATCCTGGTCTTGTAGTGCCTCAGATGGTCTATTGGGCAGCTTTTCCCATCATAGAGTTTGAACTCTGGGATGACAAAACCTACGGGATTTCGGTACCGCGTTATCTGCTCGGTACACGGTGTTTCTTGGCATACGTCCCATGCTTGTTGGAACGCTTCATCCTGTGTTTGGTATTGGGGGGTGTACCCTCCCCCATAGTTGGGTGGTGGGTAGTATACTTCCCCGACCCTATTGTCGATGTATCTCCCGTTGTTCGGGTTTTTGTCGAGGGCAGGTCCCCTAGGAGCGCCTTGGCGGTCGAACACTGTCGGGTTCGTTCTTGGGATATGCTCCCCTTGCCGGAGAATCCCTGTATCCTGTTGTCGGCCTGCCACTTCCATGGCGGCTCTGTAAGTGGAATCTTCCACTTCTAATCGTGGGTCTTGATGTGCATTGGCGGCTTGGGTTGGCGGTATTGTGATGTCTGCTGCTGCCATGGCGGACATGCATGCTGCCAGCTGAGCTTGAAGCTGGGCATTGTAACCTTGATCGGTCCGTGCCAATGCGACTGCGTTCCCTTCTTGAGGAACAATGGGTTGGAGTTCCACAGTGGACGGTGTAATTATCCGTGGTGGGAGGATAGATGGTCGGCCTGTCTGTTCAGGTACACGGTCCCTGGGCATGCCGTATTGGTGTGCCGAGATGTTTGAGGGACGATGTAGTATCTCCTCGTCCTGGTTGTCTTCGTTGGTTTGAAGAAGTATAATTCTTCCCCGATGGGAACTGGAGTTGGCCGAGGTTGTTGGAAGATGGGCCCTTGAGCTTGGCCCTGCGTTGTGGAGGCGGCGGCTTACTGGTAAGGGTCGCCGTGCTCGCCTTGCCGCGGACAACGCTCGTTCTTCGTCCGAGTCCGTAGGGTTCTCGTCGACGAGTCCGTCGATTTGTAAAGGTTGGTCGGTTGGTTGTTCTGTTTGGATGTTAGAGATGGTCGGTCTAGATCCGACCTTGAGTGCCTCGTATCGGTCGCGGATGGGGAGGAGTTCCGCTAACTCGTCTTGGTGGATTGGGACTTCCTGGTTGGTCGTTGTGCCTACTTCCTCGGGACGGTTTTCTTCATTTGTGTTCACCATTGTTGCTCGTCTGATAGAGTGTGGGTGTTCGACTTCGAAACTAGCTAGAAACTAGGTGAAGTGTGGAGACGGCGCCATTTGATAAAGCAATAACTTTGATGGGTTGGCGTTATTCTTTTCAACGATAATATAGTAAGTAAAAGACAGTAAATATTGGACACTTCGTTGATCTTTATTATTGCTCGGTGATTGTACTTGCTCGGTTTACAATTTCTTATTACACTTGTGCTCGACTTAATAATTTAATCTTGATCTTGGTCTTTATCTTTCTCTTCTGTAATCGGTCTTTAGTCTTGCTCGGTTTGTTTTCTAGTGAGATAAGCTCTGATCTCTCTTTTCTCTTCTTCTCTCTATATTTTTCAGACAAATTTTTGGTCCTTCTTCCAGTGAAGGTACTTGGCTATTTATAGACACTTACGTCTCATAGGATGTTGACAACTGTCCTCATCTCATGCGTCACTTCGTGAGCTTTTCCACTGTGGGCTTTTACTAGTTGGGCTAAGATATTTATTGTATAGTTGCCTGTCCCTAAATGTGAAAAATACTCCTATAACATGGGTCTTATTATTCAAGCATTGGATACCCTCTACTAATGTTTGGATTGATTTATACCCGAATAGATATATTCGGGTCTAATTTTTGGGTTCTATCACTTACGGTTTTTACAATCACTGTTGTAGAAAAACTTCCGTAATTATCACTTCTCTACACTAACTAATTCATAAAATATCACTTCTCTACGCTCACCAATTGGTAATTATTACTACTTATGAACTGATTTCGCAACCAATTGGTATTCATAGTCCCGGGATTACAAATACCGCAACGTCCAAACGAGGCCTAATATGCTAAAATCGTAAAATATAACTTTTGTACTGATTTCACAGCCATCGTTAGGTTAGTGCACTTTTAACTAAGTGAACAAAAAAGCAAACACAACATTGATAGGTTGGTATACGAAACAGAAACCTAACTGATTTACCCCTCACCTCTTTTATTCCAGCTGATGAAACAGATCCCTTAACTGAACCGGCCGCAAGTGGGGTACAAGCATAAAATACACACGGTGCGATAAATTTTGAATCAAATCCACCCTGGTTTCCCGAAAATCCGTTGACATCTATTTTTTCTACACTTATTTCAAGTGGGCAGCCGCCTTCTCTATCAGCCTTCTCAGTGCAGGAAATAAAGTAACTAAATTTAGCAAAATGTATTAAAGCTTATAACAGTTGCTTTACAGAATAAAATATGAAAAATAATAATCAATTCTCTTATCTGTCTTTTCGTTTTGGAAGTCCCATAACTCCATAATGAGCGTAAGGAACATGAGCGGGGTCCATAAGGTTATCAATCAATACGTCATATCTGGACAAACAACGAAGCAAAACGATTAGAGCTACGGTCCACAGCAATGGGAAATAGCAGAATATGTATAAAGTGGAAATTGGCAGTGCCTACATATTTTCAAAGCATACCCGTAAGGTATATCTCTGTTTCCCATCAACTTAGTAAACGAAGGGTCATCAAGTTCAGGAATATACGGGGGCTTTTTTTCGGAAAGGATATCACTGTATTTAGGATCAGAGTTTGGCCAGAACCAAACGATGTCGTGTTGTACTACACTCGGATAAACAACTGCACATGCTTTTTTGTTTGTATGAATCTGCACTTTTTGTCAGATCAGAATTACCATCATAAATAGTACATATTTTAGTAATTTCCTTAGCTGTTAAGGTGAATATGAAAATTTATGCAATCGCCTATTTTCTGTCCGCAAAAAGCCAAATCTAAATACAATAAGATTAAGCTATTTTATTAACAAGGAAAGTAAGCGAAAACGAATTTCTACACCCAAAACTAAAATTTTCCTCACTTCCTAAAATCTACGGCTTTCAATGGCGTTGGATTCAGAACAACCAAAGTAACTCTGGAACAAACAAAAATTAAATTGAAAGTCAAATTTGCATTGGCTTGTATGTCCACACTAAATTACTATATGAACAATTGAGCACTCACAAATGAATGCATCACAAATAGGCTTTATACATATCAAGGCTAAACCTAAAATTCTTCTTAGCAACCGAAGAACACACTCGTACTCTCAAACAAATGATAATACATGTATAACAAAATAATTATCTAACCTATAAAATGAATTGTATCTCAACATTAATGTGTGTAGTCAACAAAGAGGATTGGAGTGTTCTGTGTTTATACGTAACAGAAATCAAATGAATAGCATCATGAGAACTCCACCTTGTGAATGAAGGAAAGATCGGCTACGCCTCTAAAAACCATCCTCTCTATTTATTAGTATTCCATTCGCATATTAGAGCGTATATGGTCGTATTTTGTAATTACAAACGTACACTTTAAGATATAGTTAAAGACACTACAAAAAGTATCATCTTTGAAAAAGATATGGGTCGAGTTTTCTTTAAAAGTATGCTTTATTACAAGCTCTGTTTTAAAATTCGCGCTACTTAGCGCTACATAACGCGAAATAGCGCTTTTTTGGTAAAAAACGCAACGAAAAATCACGATTTTGGGTGGAATTGCGCTAAAATCGCGCTATAGGGGACCAAAAGCGCAAAAAGCGCGAAATTCTGGACCAAAAGCGTAAATAGCGAGTTAAAAAAAACAGCGGATCTAAATAATTAATATATATTGTGTAATTTTCATAAAAGTGTCTGCAGTTCAGATGGTTGAGACAGTGCTGTGTTTTCCAGAAGACTTAGGTTCGAAACTCACCAACAACAAATTTTTTTTTTATTTTTTTTATTACTATCTAATATAACTATACATTTTTTTTTTGTTATATATTCTAAAGTTTAGTGCATATTTAGGCAAAAAAAAATACACCGCAAAGCGCTACATAGCAACGCTATTAGCGCTTTTAGCGTTTCTCTCGAAAAAACGCTACGATAGCGATAACGCTATTTAAAACACTGATTACAAGTAAGAGAAATATAAAAAAAACTTACTGGGGGACCAACAAGGGGTGCTTGAGGGATAAATTTACAATCACCACTGCCACTAAAACACCAACCATGATATGCACACTGCAATCTTCCCCATTGATCGATCCGACCCTCGGAAAGTGGCGCTAATCTATGCGGACACATGTCCTCAAACACCTTCCATGAATTCTCATTCTTATCCCACCACACCACAATATCTATCCCCATTACTCTTTTCCCATGTGGGGACCTCTTGTCCAGATCACATACCGGCATGACCGGATACCATTGCGCATACCAGTCAAATTTATCCTTTTCGGTCTCAGTTTCATCTTCTTGTTCTGTTGTGGGGGAGGAAGATAAAGCAGTGAAAAGACTAAACTTAGATTTGCTTTTTATTTGTAATGGTGAGTTAAAAAAATGTGGATTCTGGTGAAAGGGAGTTGGTATGAGTTTCCCAACTTGGGGTTTTGGTAATATTGTGGTGAATTGAAATGAAAAGAATTTTAGAGCTTCCATGGGAGTTCCCTAGATCAAGGTTATGGTTTTCCAATAAGTTCAACTGTCACCAATTTGAAATAAAGAGAGTAATAGAGTCTTTGTGGTTGAGATTTAACCAACAAAATATATACGTATGCATTATGCGTTGGAATTGTCACATAATCCGGGGCTTCTAGATTATGCATAGTTATCTCCTCCCAAAATAAATATTACTAGCTACGTGTAATTTTTACCGACAAATATATCGTATTGAAATTATTGAAATTTAAATTTATAAAACTGTTCATATAGCTGAACATTTGAACTATGTGATTAACTTTTGAAAAATTCGATTTCGACAACTTAAATATGAGTTATTTGTCGGTCAAGATTGCACGTAGTTTCGTATAGTCCCGACAATTTGGAACAGTTAGTTATGGGTGATTTTCATGTGGGGCCTACAATGCAATGAAATACTCCATGATACGGATGGAGCAGTTGTGAGTCAAAAATTTTGAGAACTCAGTTATTTAGTAAAATCCAAATTATGCTGGAAATTATTAACTCTGCATGTATGATGATGCAGCTGATCAAAGCTTTTGATTGCATATGTAGTAGGTATTTCCATTCAAGGAAAAAAAAATTCATCTTTGTTTCTTAAAAAAACTGACGACTGTTTATAGATACACTCCAACAAGATATATAATCCTCAGCTTCTGGAACAATACTATTACAGTATTACTTAAAACATTAATCATATTTACATGTCATGTTTTATATGGAAGAAAGGCTCAGCGAAAGGCATGATAGTAGTCGTGGAAGCGGAAGTTTTTGTAAACAAAGTGAAACAACCACCTCGATCCCACAAAGCATAAAACAGCAACAGAGATTAGAGCACTTCTTTGGACGACTGATAATAACATCTTATGCTTAGTTGCAGCAGTGATTCCAATTAGCGCGACGGATATGACTTGTAAAGCAATTTCAAGGGCATTGAGACCTTTATATGCCACGCTACAACTTCGGCAATTGACTACATGGGTCCAGTACCTGGGGAAATAGATAGAATAGAAAATCAAACTCGTGGATAACAAAAATTAACAATTTATTTAGTTCTAGCTTATATTTTTGACATTATCACACACACACAAGACCTTGTGTTTGGCAACTAAAAATAACCGAGTCCCCTGGACATAGCTATGAACTTTTAACAGTTAGTACACTATACTGTTGAAGTCCATAATTTAGCTACTAATTTACAAATAATCAAACAGTTACGACACCAACCTAACAAAATACCAATTCAAACACAATCTTTAGAAAATCAAACAATTAATACACCAATCAATCAAAATTTTATCTACTACAAGTGGCTCAGATACTGTGCAAGCTATATATAGCACATAAGCAATGGCGGAATCAGGATTCACTTAGCAGGGGGCTGAAATGCATATATATTTGTCTTGATTGGGGGTAAAACTATTGTAATAAAATATTTTTGGGGAAAATGCAAGTGAAACATCACTGATGTATACACATTAGGAGGCTATGCCTCTTTCGTGTCACCAACTAATTCCTCCACTCCGGTACATGTATTCCAACTGCTTTATACAAAAAAATCATAAACTAGATCAAGTTATAGCTTACCCAAAGCTTTCATCTTTTATTGCTAACATCCCTATTATATTCGCAAATTCAAAATAACAAAATATTTATTTACCTGTCCAGTAGCTGTTCTCTAGGAGGAGTAGCAGGAAGAGTTTGGCTAAACTTGGTTCCCCAATCAACCTCGCCACCTGCATACTCGTTAAACCACTTTCTAAAAGCAACTACTTGAGCATCTGATTTCGTCGGAACAAAGCAAATCTTTTGCCAGTTAGAAGGTCCCAATTCCTTTATCTTGCGCTCCTATTAATTTAAAATAAGAGAATCAATACAATAGCAAAATGTCCGCTCATTGCTGTTCAAGATATTTATTGAAATCCATAAAAAACGAAAAAAAAGGTGACGAATGGGCCAGAATCCACCTTCTCAAATAATAGGCTGAAAAACCCCAAAAAGCTAATCTGTTGATTTGTAGGTATAGAACACATGATTCTAATTATATCAGTGAAAATAATCGACAACAAACATGATTCTAGTTATATCAGTGAAGATAATCGATAACAAAATCGTCTCTACCAAATAGCTTAAGCTTTTACCACATGATATAACATGATAATTTGTACTAGAGAAGGCAGAGATCTTGACTTAATTCTCGTTGTTACTTGATTATATAAGAAGTTGTTTTTTTTGGCTGAAAGCCTAAATCACTTGACCACAAGTAAGCAGTGGGTTGACGATTATAAACAAAAAAGAAACATCTCTTCTTAATAAATACAAGGGGTCATAGACTTTTAAATTCTCGATCCCATTAATGGAAAGACAAGGATAAAAGAAAACAAATAAAAAAATTGTTAAGCTGGATATCAATGCTCAAGTGAGAGGAGAGAATGAATGAACCTACCTCAGCATGGAGAAGACGCAGATCCGAATCAAGAACCAAATTCTGTGCCATATGAAAAATCCATTGGGGAATAATTTTATCAATCCAAACGCCAAAATTCCTCGGAAAGCTCCAAATAATCCTACTATGTCCCGGACTAACTGGCACACAAATAGCAACAGTAATAAATCTACGCTGTGTTGCTTGTGATGCTCCCTGTCAAACCAAAATATTAATGTTGATCTCAATTCAAGCTAAAAAAATAACAACGATGAGTATCAAACTAATAGAATTTGGAAAAAAAAACAAATAAGAATGACATACTTGCTTCATACCTCAGCAACAGGAGGAGGGTACACATAAAAAACACAAGGTGCCATAAATTTTGTTAAGGCCCACACTTGGTTTCCAGAGAACCCGTTTGCCCCTACTTTCCCCGCAGTGAATTCACTTGGTCGACCACCTTCTCTATCAGCCTTCTCAGTGAAGAGAAAAAAACAAAACAAAAACTCAGCAGGACGAATGGAAACCTAAGCAAGAGCTACACAAAAAACATGGATATGGATGATAATAGCAATAACCAAAATTCTTATCTTTCTTTGCGTTTTGGGAGAGGCATGATTCCATAATGTGCATAATAAACATGAGCAGGATCCATAAGGTTTTCTATCAAAACTTCATATCTGAAGGGAAAAAACCAAGTGGTATAAAGTTAGTGATATTTTGAAATGAAACTGTAACAAATTTTAGGTTGGGCAGAGTGAAACTTTTCATACCCATAAGGTAGATCTCTGTTCGCCAACGGTTTAGTAAATGAAGGATCATCCAGTTCTGGAATAAACGGTGGCTTTTTCTCCGAAAGTATATCTTTATACTGAGGATCAGAGTTTGGCCAGAACCAAACAATGTCATTCTGTACTGTACTTGGATAAACAGCAGCACATGCTTTTTTGAATGTATGAACCTGCATTCCTTGTCAGAGATCAGAATAAACAGAAGAAGAAGACCCTAAATTAGTAAAATGAAGATATACTTAAAGTTATTAAACCACGCCAACAAGAAAGGGGAAGTAACTTAATTTATTTTAGAAAAGATTTAAAATGAAAAATCACAGGGATGTGTTGTGAGTTGTGACTCTTAATTCTTCAGTAATTTACTAAATTGTAACTGTAAAATGTATATCCTTGGATCTAATTTAGCAGCCGAAGAAACATCTTATACTGTCCTCATTATCATAAATCATAAACTAATTTTAGAACTTGTTATTTGTCCCACGTCGCTTGCGGAATATTATTTCCACACCTGCATTTAAAGTCTTGAGCAATACGGTAATCGCCAAGCTATCTACAGTAGTTCTCAACTCATCTGAATTGTCTTTATAACTGGTTCATTTGTCAACATTCACAAAAATGCACGATCGAAGGCAATATCTCTGAGTGACCATGTAGGTAGGGAAGGAACTAGGAGTAGTATGACAGATTGCAACATCCTTCATATTAAGAGATTTCCATTTTTACTACTATAGCAAAATTTGTACAGACAACACCTTGCACAATGATTAAATAAAACGAATTACTTGGTCCCGCCATTGCATGCAATCCTATAACAAGATTTTAAGTTGACAACAAATGTTGTAAAAGTTGTAACCAACTTAACAGATACAGTTTTAACAATACCGAATTCATTTCATCACACATATACAACAAATACTAAAATATTATGTTTTAAGACCTTACAGGGGGGCCATCAGGGGGTGCTTGAGGGATGAATTTACAATCACCACTGCCACTAAAACACCAACCATGATAAACACATTGCAATCTTCCCCATTGATCGATCCGACCCTCGGAAAGTGGCGCTAATCTATGCGGACACATGTCATCAAAAACCTTCCATGAATTTTTATTCTTATCCCACCACACCACTATATCTATCCCCATTACTCTTTTACCATGTGGGGCCCTCTTGTCCAGGTCACACACTGGCATGACCGGATACCATTGTGCATACCAGTCGAATTTCTCGTTGTTTTCATTTGGACTTGTGGTTTCAGTGGAAACAGATGAAGATAAGGATGTGGAGAGGCCAAGGTTTGCTTGTTTTGTCTTGAATGAGCTTGGTTTTTGAGTAAAGGGAATAATGAGTTTAGATTTTTGAAGTTGGGTTTTGGAGTACTTTGTTGGTGTTTTTGTACTAAGATGAAATGAAGTGAACCTGAGAGCTTCCATGGGAAATTTTCTTCAGTTTTCCAGATTCAATTGGCGCAATGTAGTGTTTCTCGAAAAGGATAAATCTCAGGAACAATAATTTTTTTTTTTGTGGTTAAAACTTAACCAACAAATAATACACATATTTTTATATCTATGGGGCATTCATTAGGCGGGGGATTCTTTATTCCTTAGTGTAATTGCTCATATGTATAAGGAACGTGGAATCCCACGTAGGTGGCCAATTTTTGTTTTGTTTTTTTTTTTTTTTTTTTTTTGTTTTATTCTTTTATTTTTGTTTTTCTATATAAAAAACTTCTCCAATTTTATCCAAAAATTTCTCCAATTTTACAAAAAAAAAACTCTAACAATCAACCATCAAATTACTTCGTATATCAAATTAATATATTTTTTTTTATCAAATCAACGTCACTCTACCACTACAATTATCCTCAATTTTACAAAAAAAAAAAAAAAATCTCTCCCAATTTACTAAAAAAAAAAAAACTTCCTCAATTTTACCAAAAAAAAACCCTAATCATCAACCATCAAATCACTTCATATATTTTTATCAAATCAACATCACTCTACCACTACAATTATCCTCGATTTAACAAAAAAAAACTTCTACCAATTTACCCAAAAAAAAACTTTCTCAATTTTACCCAAAAAAAACCCTAACCATCGACCATCAAACTCCTTCATATATCAAATTAATAAATTTTTTTCTCAAATCAACGTCACTCTACCACTACATTTATTCTCAATTTTATCCAAATTGGAAGAGGTTTTTTTTTGGGTAAAATTAAGAATAAATGTAGTGGTAGAGTGAGCTTGATTTGAGAATTTTTTTTATTAATTTGATATATGAAGGAGTTTGATGGTCGATGGTTAGGGGTTTTTTTGGGTAAAATTGGGAAAGTTTTTTTTTGGGTAAATTGGTAGAGGTTTTTTTTTGTTAAATTGAGTATAATTGTAGTGGTAGAGTGATGTTGATTTGATAAAAAAATATATTAATTTGATATATGAAGTGATTTGATGGTTGATGATTAGGGTTTTTTTTTTGTAAAATTGAGGAAGTTTTTTTTTTTTTAGTAAATTGGGAGAGATTTTTTTTTTTTTTTGTAAAATTGAGGATAATTGTAGTGGTAGAGTGACGTTGATTTGATAAAAAAAATATATTAATTTGATATACGAAGTAATTTGATGGTTGATTGTTAGGGTTTTTTTTGATAAAATTGGAGAAGTTTTTGGGTAAAATTGGAGAAGTTTTTTATATAGGAAAACAAAAATAAGAGAATAAAACGGAAAAAAAAAAAACAATAAAATAAAATAAAATTGGCCACCTAGACGTGGGATTCCACGTTACTTATACATATGAGCAATTACACTAATGAATAAAGAATCCCCCTAGGCGGGAGCTTTGACTGTGTCAATTTAATAAATGATAAATGATTTGATAAATACTGAACCCGGTTGACAACTAATAAAATTTTTTAATTTTAATTTTAAATTAAATTTAAAATAGTTATTTTTGAGTTTATTAATATGTGTTGTTTTTTTAATGTATAACTACCTTAAATGACAGTGTTACTCAAATCATTTAGTCCTCTGGGATGACTCATACAGTTACATATTTATTGTTGTTTATTTTATTTTATAGTAAGTAATTTATCTTGGTCAGGAGGCTGATTTTTTGTTAACATATTTTCTAAGGTTCGTTTAGTGAGTAACAATTTTTATTTTATTTTCAAAATTAGATTTTTAAATTTCATATTTTTAAAAAAGCAACCGATAAAAAATGCACTATGCAATCTAAAATCTAAATGTTTTACAGTATTTTCCCTTAGTAAATTAAGATTTACAATAAGACCCAAAAGTTGAATAGAAAAAAACGATTAGATTTATCATTGTATTGAGTGTGTGCATGTGTGTAAGTATATGTGTGTGTTATATAGAAACCAACAGTTAAATTTAAATATATATTGTGTGTGTATATGTCATGTGTCGTTATATATTTAAATTGATGTACCATAGTCATACAATAACGCAATTTTGGGATTTTACGAAATAGACGAACCCGCATTGTAACTAGTATAATACGTGCACTCATACTCGTCCAACATCGCTTGTTCGTGAAAAATTCTCTTAAAGGAAAATTCACTTCGTTGTCTGTTTTTTTAGTGAGCTATTCCCATTTTACTCTTTATCGCTAGGTTTGAGATGGGGAAAACAATATATTGCACGGTAACACATGTACCGTATTTGTTATAAGGGTAAGTAGAAAAGTTACAAAAAATATCAAAAATTTATTAGAGTTGAACCAAGGGGCGGAACCAACATAGAGCTGGAGGGGTCACATGACACCCTTAAATTATGACAATTATACCCCTACTTTGTATAACGTAGTATATGTAAATACAAACGTTAGATATTGATTTTTAGTAGTTAGTTTGGTGTAAACTTATGCTATCTGATTGTGAGATTATATTAAGAGAATTGCAATAAAAAAACCTTAATTTCAATGTCACATTTAGTGTATCCCTATATTTTTTAAGTTCAGTAGCATTGGACACCAAACATTAAATAAATAACATATAGGTCTATTAGATTTCTAGCCAACCATATACTTAAATTGTGAGTATTAAAATTTTCAATTCCAAATTAATGCAGTATTTTTTTTAACAAGTGGTTAAATTAAATTTGAATTGTCTTATATTGGTTTTTGGAAACCCTTTCCACGATTAAAATGTTTATCAATATTATTGTAACAAATGTTGATGGACTCCTACCCTGATTTTGATAAATTAAGGATTGGATCATAAAAACAAAAGTATTTAAAAATTGGTCCGGATATAAAATTTAATTAAGGATTTAACCATTATTTCTGAAACTAATTAAGAATTGGTCTATTAATCATTAAATATAAAAGCTCTCCCAATTCTATTTATCTAATTAATCATTATCTCTCTAAAAAAACGCCTCTTTCTAGAGAAAATAATGTTCTCCCCCAAATCTCTCTCTCCATACACACATACATACATACACACATAATATATATATATATATATATATATATTGTTGCCGCTCCTCTGTCGTTCCCTCCACCTCCGCCGCTGCCGTCGGAGGTTCGCTCCTCCTCCCTCTCGTCGTCGCAAGTGGCCTGCCTCCACCGCCGCATGTGTATATATGTATATATCTATGTATATATGTATATATATGTATATATATATATATATACTATTAATATATGTGTAGACCCATGAAGCCTTGAAACAACTTTTCTTTTAAAAAAGCCCCAATAAATAGAAAAATTACAAAACAAGAAAAAAGAAGTTACAGCAACAAGTAAAAAAAAAAAGCTGTCGTTCCATTAAATAGAACTGCCCCAAGAAAAAAGAAATTACACCAGCAAAAAAACTCTTTCTACAAAAAAACCAGAAAAGCATTGAAAATACAGGTAAATACCATTTCTCTTCGTTTATTCTACTTTTTACTTCAATCTTTATCCCATTTATTATTCAAATTAAAATATAGAATCCAGCGTATTTTGTTATTACACGTATGTATGAATATATTTTTTTGAATTCACACCCATCGGGTGGGCAGGTCCGCTAGTATATATATATATATATCCTCTACTGCTGTAAAAGTTATATATATATAAAAGTTCAGACTGTTTTGTTGGAAAAAATAGGAAAACATGTAGTTTAAACATGTTTTTCCAAAGTGGTCAGGGACCAACTTTGAGTCAATTTTTAATGCGACTCCTCAGTTTTTCTGAGGCCATACTCTATGCGTTTGAGTAGCTCGTGCGACGAGCTTCGCAACGGTATATCGCATGACCTATTCGGAGGAATGGTGTGAATGATAATTGGACTCGAATGTTGGTACTCGAAAGAGGGTAA